>JAQFZM010000520.1:0-30594 GCA_034695785.1 Galumna obvia
TGAAACACAGTTTATGATATGTGTCACAACTATGAGTTGATTTTATTGAATAGAGAGATGAGTTGTCAATAGAATGACATTCAGTCAGGAATGTCTCAATATAATACATTTTTTTTAAATTCTATGACTTTTTTTCGTGGTAAGACCCAACAACACCTTTGTTTATGGTAAGAGTCGCCAACAGTGAAGTAAATAATTTAATAAAATGTATTTTGTCTTTAATTAAATGTCATTCAATCAAATAAACAAAACATTGAGTTCTCAACGCATTGTTTTATGCATAGCATTATATTTCATCCAATCAATTATCAAAGAATTTGATTCGTACGAAGGCTGACAGTATTATTGGGATTAATAGCAAATTACTATCGGATTAAAAGTATTTTCACTTTCAACAATACGGATTAAAAGCAAATGTCATTCGGATTAAAAGGAAATAAAAAGACTTTATTATATAATTAATACAGACTTTTCAAAATTATGGTAAAGTTTATATAAAAACAAGCAAGGTAGTTTAGTAAAGAAGTTGCATTTGATTAAGAAAATTACTTATTTATTTTTTAATAATTATATTTATTATATTAAAATAGTTTATTAATATTAGTTTACTAATAATTACTAATGAAAAGTCAAAATAGATTCTAGAAATAGTTCATCAAAATTGTTATCATAAATGTATTTCAAGAGTCGATGGGAAAATATTTTATAACATTAAAATTGAGTTCATATAAATATGATTTACTCTGAATTTATTATTATTATAAACAAAATGAAAGCAAAATAATTTTTTTAAATTTCTTATTTAAAATAATTATTTGTTAATTAAAATACAAATAATTTTTAAAAATATTAAGAATTTGTAAACTGATATCATTAAACACAACTTACAACACAACTTACTTGTTATTCCTCATTCTTACTTTACAACACATCCATTTAACACATGTGTTGAGAGTATTCTTTAAAATATTATTACAATTATGTATCACTTATTTAAATATAATTTTAATGATTTTATTGTTTTCAATGAGTGAATGATGTGCTCAAAGTTAGGTTAGATTTTTTGGTGATATTTGTCATAAGATAAAATTAAATTTTTAATATTAATAATTTATTTCCAATGAATACTTTTGAAATCAAAAGTTTAATTTAAGTTTAAAAATATTTCAAATATTAAGAGTTATATGAATTAAATCAAAATTTTTTAAATTATGTTTATTTTCATTTCTATTGGTTTTAATTTTACTTTAAATCTATTTATTTATTCTGATGTCAATAACCCTCTGTCACGAGAAAAAGGTAGAAAATTGCAGCATTCCTCTGGCACTGTGACGGCAACTTGGGTAGCCCACCATGATTAAATAGTATTAAATAATAATATTTAATATTATTAAATAATTTATATATAAAATTTTGTAATTTATATTATAGTTAAATAAGGTTCAAAATAATTATTTTATTCAATACTTAATACGTAATAATTAAACGATCCCTGAAACTCATTTTAGCAATAGTAACAATCTTTAGCATTAACATAGGCTACAGCCAAAAGCACCTATCTTAGGGTCGTGAACTTATATCATCCATAGAGAATATAAAGTAGAGGCCGAAGTTGGGCAACCGATTTCGGGCAAAATAGAAAAAACCCGAAACTGATTCTGGTTTTTCGGGTTTGGGTGTTAATTTCAAGCTTCGGGTTAGTTCGGGTTTTAGGAGAATTTCATTAGGGTCTGCGGGTTTTTTCTGGTTTTGAAATTTGTTTAAATCTTTGATATATTTGTAAAAATGGTTAATATTTTATTAATAAATCATTGAAAATGTATGAACTAACGATAATTTAATCCTAAATTTCAGAATTAAAACACATTTTTACCCATTATTTTCAAAAGTGGTTTACATAAGAGATTATATTTATATGTTAAATTCAAATATTTTATATACAGTATGGAAAGTAAATGCTTATACATCCTCAATCTGCTGTTATCTTATCGGTGGCGTATAAGCATTTTCTTTCTATACTGTATAGAACTTTTTACATATACAAATGTAAAAATAATTAAATAATTGATAAAATAGTTTAACAATAAAATCTATTAAACTTATTAAATGTTTATATGATTTAAAAGGAATTGAATTTATGCAAATTTTATTTAACTCAGTTCACTTTACAAATCTATAAAATAAATGCATTTTTAATTTTGCCAACTAATGTTAAAATTTAAAGTTTTGAATTAAATCAAACGATTTAAATAAATTTATTTATCTCCAACTTTGAATTAAGTGATTTATAGATTCATTTACTAAAATTTAAACTTAATTAAAGTTTTGGGTTTTTTCGGGTATTTTTGTAAAAATAGATGAGGGTTCGGGCCGGTTCGGGTTTTGTGATTTACTTTCGGGTCGGGTTCGGGTTTGATAATCGGCTCAACTTCGGCCTCTAATATATAGGATGACTTAGTGTAGCTATGGCCAAAATCAGGAGTTCAATCGTTTTAAACCTAAGTCATCCCATACATTTTCTATGGGTGATATAAGTTCAAGTACACTAATGTTAGTGTATTTTGGCTGTAGTAAACATGTGTTAAAACTATTGAACTAAAAATTATGGCCATAACTACATTAACATTTATATCTAAATCATTTAATAATTAGTTGAATATCAAATGAGTCACACTTTCTAAACATTGTTTCATGGTCAAAAACGAATTTTTAATCAATTGTAAGAGGTTTTCATTTTTTCAATACATTTTTTTGATTTATATTCATTGTGATTTATATACATTTGACAAAAAACGTGATTTTTATTTAGAGTTTTATTTATTTAAAAAAATTAAAAAGTAATTAATTATAATTTAATTGAAATCAATTACAACACTATTAAGCAGGGATGGCGAAAGGACCGAGTCCTAGGGGGGGGGGTATTTTGGCAAAATACCCTACCTTAGACAAAAAAATGCCAACAGACCTAGTGTCTGTCCATAGACGCTAATGTTAAGGGTCCCAAACTCTTAGTGGGGGGTATTTTGAAAATTTTGCATTCTAGGGGGTATTCCGGAATACCCCCCTTTCGCCATCCCTGGTTTACAGCCTTTTATTCATTTATTTCTCTTAATTTTTCTCTTTTACGAACTTTTTTCTCCTATTATTTTCGCCGATGCTCTGGGGGGGGGGGGGGTGGTATGTGGTCGATCACAGGGGGGTACTTGAGCTATATCCCCCAGATGGCCATCCCTGGTATATACATAATATAAAAGTAGTCCTCTTAACGGTTCATGTTAAGCGTTGTGGGGGTGTGTTTTAGTTGCAGCCCAACTCCGGTCTTTCCTAACTGGAGAGTAATGCTATTCACACCAGGCTTTGACCCACAGTTAGAGCAAGCAGTTAAACCAAGAGTCACTTCTCCGCAACTGATTTCTAACCCCGATTTCCATTGAGATTAGGGCGGGTTCTCAATACTATCCATTGTTATGATGGATGACTTTGGGATAATTCCTGTTCTGTATATTCGCTATTGGATAAGGGCTGTATTACTTTCTATTGATCTTAAAAGGATATACCCTAAATGTGGCCCACCTTTTAAGAATTCAATATCCAATAAGACACGGATTTTACACTTTTTTGCCAAAAGAGCTTATATTTTTGACAACAGATAGCATTAATCAAACCGAAACTCTATTAGCGTTTATTTACAATTATATTTGTTTATACGTTTTGACATTTAATTTAATGCAGATATGATGAAACACTGTTTCTAATGTAAACAAAACTATATTTTCGTAAGTCTTTTCTCTATAAATTTGTTTGCATTAGTTACCAGTTTTCAATTGTTACTATAGTGACTCATCATATCTGTAATAGAATATAATAGTAAATGTCATTTTTCTCATTCATAGTTCATAAGGAAATCTTTCAATTTTTAAAGCTTTAATATCAAATTTAAACTAACTATAATTAAAAAGATCTTGGTGGTTGGCAGCTGATATTGTCAGGTATAGAATCTACTGGATATAAGCTTCAATATGATACCAAACTTAACTTACCGTGTAAACGCACTTTACAGATTATATGCGCTTAACTGAATTAAGCCATTTTTGGGACCTGACCTCAAAAATATTTGCTCTTAAGTGAGTTTAACCGCCCATATGTGCTCTTAAGTGGGTTTCTTTCAAATTCTAGACATAAAATCAGGGATTGATTAAGAACTAGGGTCTAAGGGGTACTATGGGGTATTTTGGGAAAACCTTGGCAGATCCTGTCCTTGTCTAGAGTGATAATCAGAGACGAACAAAAAAGTCACGTGTCAAAAAACATATAAAACATAATAACACACCAAACATAACACAAAAAAATTAATTTAATAATGAAATAAGATTATATTTTAATAAATGAATAAAATCATTTAAAACTAATTTTAAATAATTAAAAATAGATAAAATAAAGTTTATTGAACTGAAAAGGTTTATCAAAGGATAAGTTTATCAGGCTTCATTCCATTTTCATTTAAAAGGTTTTGCGAATCCCGAAATCCTTTATCAACTAAAAAGTTATCTTTGGCTTTGAAGAACTCTTTAAAATCAGAGTTAATATCGTTGATTATAATGTTTAGAATATTGGCATCATCTAAATATGCGGGAAAGAGTCCAATAACATCAACAATATAACCATTTGTTGTGCAGCAAAGCATTGGTTTAAACAAATTTTTGGGCTTTTGCACACTAAAAGTCTGCTTTTGAAAAGAATAATTTGTGCCTTTCTCGGTATACAAGTATGTCGAGTCCCATAGTGACGATCCTTCTGGAAGTTTATTTAACTCTCCAGAAATGAAAGAAGTGTTTTGCATAATAATATCTCTGGACATAAATAGTGATTTCAAACCAAGCCATTTCGGCACAAACCCGTTTTCAACTCTTCCAAACTTTGATAACATAATTACTAATAGTCGATTTAGGGCAACTAAACCTCATAAAATTGTTTCTGTGTGGCGAATCGGAACGCAATTGTGTCAAATATACTCCAAGTGCGAAGGAGTTCGATCTGGATATTTTTAAATCCAAACATTCTTTCATTTGATTGTATTCATTTCTCGAGACACCTGTTGTTCTCTCAACTCTCTCACTCATTTCTTCGAATACATTGTCATTAAACTTGTGACCAACAATTTTTTTCTCAAATTCGTTAGAAGTGATCAAAGATCGTCTGCAGTAAGTGTGCATTTTGTTTGATTTGCCTCCAATTTGTCCATTTCATCAACTTTCAGTTCATTACAATCAGTGTCGACAAAATGAGACTCACAGGCCATTGAGTTGGATTTTATTATCACATTCTTTTCACTAAAAACTTTGGTTATCACTTTATTGGAGATTACTTTCAAATCATTGTTATTATCACATCCTAAAACACAAACACTGGCACTTCTGTCAATAAATGGGAGGTCTACTTCAATGTTCTGTTCTCTGTCACAATCAATATTGACTTCATCCGAAAGTGAATCCGTCGATCCATATGAAGACAATGCAGATATTCTCTCCGAATTAATCTCTTTCCTTTCGCAATCTTTATGATACCAGTCTCTATTTATATCTTTGCATTTATCCCTTCTCGGTGTTTTTGCCAACGAACCGAAACATAAGTGACAATAATCCTGAGTGACTATAAATGATTTTTTAGATATTTTATATTGTTAATCAAGTTAGGTTTTTAATTACTTTCAATAAATATTTTACCCAAAAATTAAGTCGTTTGTTTATAAGCAAATCATTTATTTTTTTAAAAGATGATTAATAAAAGTTATAATTTTAATCAACAATCATATTTATTTAAATCATTTTAAGTCTTTCGGCCTCTCTCCACGCCTCATACAGCTTCACCTGGTCCGCTTTACTTTCGGCCAACACGTCCTCCAACTTTTCGATCTTTAAATCTTTCTCTAACTCTTCCCAGCTCTTTTCACTTTTCATCAACTTCTCTCCTTTAAATCTCTTGTTCTTATTTCTAAGTTTCTTAACCGCTTCCCTCTTTTTCTGCTCTTTTTCCTCCATCATTTTTCTGTGCATTTGGCGCTCTAAATGACATTTCCAATTTATGCAGTAATCACAATTTTGTTATAAATATATTCAAGAAAAGGTAATTTAGTAAATTATAAACAAACCACTTAATTTTTGGGTAAAATTTTGATTTTTTTCATTTTTTATATTTTTTATCATTTTTGGCAAAAATATGTTTTTTGGTCGAATTTTTTCCATTGTATAATACTGTAAATAATAAATTTTTCCCCGTTTTTACCCCACCTATTAAAAAATCGGCGATGACCCTTTTCAGCGAGGTCACCAATGGATTTTAAAAAGCCCCAATAAGTGTTTAATTAAATAATTTAATTAAAGTCATTTAATTAAAATCAAAAATAAAATCAAAAAAAATCAAAATTTAATATATAAATTAATAATAAAATTACCTGGGACTTATTGGAGGGTTGGGGGCTTCAGCCATTGTTGTAATAATAATTATAATATTAATAACTAATTTATAATAATAAAAACAATTTTAACAAAAATCAAATATTTATTCAAAGTTTTGTTTTCAATCAATGCTTTTAATGTATTGTTTTTTGCTCTGATATGATGTAATTCTGTGTATAAAAGTTAGTTATAAGTTGTAATGCATTTGACATCTAGGCATTGCATGTAATAAACGCAGGGAAGCGTAAATTCCAGGGGTAGGACACTCTCTTTGAAATAATAAAGGAATTCATCGAATCAACGGAATCCAAACGAACTCTTTTTTGTAAATTGAAACCAAACTTAAAGCTCAATTTGACAAACTAAAGCTTTTGGAATGTTATACTGATAAAATCGGTAAAATTCAAAGCGAAATTCAAAGATTCTATCTGTGAAAAAACAAATGAAAATTTATGCTGAATTCAAAGCAAAACTTAAGGAAAGGAATCAATTGAGTTAACAAAAGTTCCTTAAAATTTCAAATAAAAATCCAGATCTTAAGTTTTTTAAGAGCCCCAAACTTCCTAATATTGCTAATTATGGTCAGTTAACAAACTCTGCCGTTGAAAGATCTTTTTCTATCTTTGGAAATATTTATACGATAAAAGAACGAATTTAAGTTCTTAAACACTTAATTATTTATGGTCACTAACTATAATTAATTCCTTAATTGCCTTTAATTTTTATTTGTACACTTTTATAATTATTTTTAAACTTTATTTGTATTTAATCTGGAATTTATTATTATTTTTATTATAATTATTATTTTTCTTCGCAATTATTATTTTATTGATTAATTTTGAATAAATTGGTTTATTCCATAAGTTTGTGTTTGTTTTGTGTACAAAAAATATGAATATTGCATTTCCAACCGTCAATTAGAGTTTAAGGTCCCGTTTATGGTTATAATGCTTTTCCAAATTGTATTTTTTCAAATTCTAGGGGTATTTCGTCGATTTTTCGCTCTAAGAAGATATTCCGGAATTTGCAATCCCTGGCTAAAAACCTTTTAACTAATCGATTGGGTTAACTAATTCTATATCACCGAGGTACTTTACTCAATCGAATGGGTACTGTAATTCTTAATATTATGTCTCAAATATGATACATAATGTAATAATAATACGTTAAATAAGAATTTCTATCACTTAAGAGGACTTTTTAAAAATTGCACTTAAAATGTAAGCTAGTAAAAAGTTTACCCAGAAAAAAATTTAGAAAATATTAGAACCTATTAAAGTTTATTCGATTAATTTTATTTACCCTTTTAAAAATATTATTGATAGCCATTCGTCATGAGTAGTTCGTTATAATAGATTTTAACCATGATACAATGTATACTAAAAGTGAAACATTTGAATTTAATCTAATTTTTAAGGGGGATATTTTTCAACTATCTTGGTTAGTATTTGGGAATAAAAAAGGCCGTTTATTCCGATTGGAAATTATTACGCATAAATGCGGGAAAACACCAATAAAACCACCTAGTACATGATTTTCGGGCATTGTGAAAAGGGAAAAGTAGTCAAAAATAGCAAACACCTTGTCAAGTTTAGTATTGCTATCTTGGATTCAAATAAAATTAATAGTTTTATGAAGTTTTTCAGTTTCTGAGAAAAAAAATGTCACTTAAGAGAACTTTTCATAAGTAGCAAAAAAGTGCGCTTATATACGCCATGATTCCCGGTTAAGCGCTTATAAGCTGTAAAGTGCGTCCATACGGTAATTGAATGTTGCCTTACTCAGACCATACTTCTTAGTATAAGTTTGCTGAATTTCTTACTTGATTTTAAAAATTCATATTTACCTTGTTAGATACCCTGTTAGACACATAATTTATTGAACTATATTAAGACATTTCTAAAAGAATTTATTATTTAAAGATTTTATTTATTGTGAAGTTATAATGAATTTCTAAATCTATTCGAACATTTAAACTCTTTTATAAATCCGGGGCCAAACTCTGAATATTCTGCTTTTGTTACAAATTTATCAGAAAAATGTTGTATAGAGTGAAGACCACCTCTCCATCCGTCTAACGATACGTTATCTTTAAAAATATATTAGAATATAAGTCACAAAACAAGGACTGACCGGCTTTTATGACTTTTAGCTCTGATTGAAAGGCACGAACAGAAGTTACATCCGCTTCAATGCGTTCTTTAATGCCTGGGATGTTAGCACAGCCACCCGTCAACAGAATTGTCTTAAAATAGATATTAATTAAAATATTAAAAAATAAAGACATTTATTTAATACTCGACTTATTTCGATATCATTTAAATCTTTAATTATGTGTTCAATGGCTTCAGTGATACCCATTTGTGGATAATTAATTAAAGCGTTCGGAGAGAATAAAAGCTCCGGTACTCTAATGAGTTCGGGTCCCAATTGAATCACATCGTCAGCGATTCCGTGTCTTTTAATTCTTTTAGATTCCAATTCATATTCTCTAAGAATTTCATTTAAAATCCACGCGTTTTCTCCGATTCTATTGGTTCGCAATTCTCTTATATAAGATATCCATTGATTTTCGTTATAAGAGTTGTGTTTTTGCCACTCTTTTATCTCATAAATTACTGTCGGTTTGGTTGAAGTTTTTTGATTAAAATGCGATCGAATTTCTTTTATTTCGGAATTTATTTCATTTAATTTGTTTCGCAATTCATTTAAATTTCTGACTCCAGTGTTTTGATAGGCTCTCTATTCGAGTAATTTATTTAAAAGCAATTCATTTAAATGATAGGACTGACCGCAATCAATACTGGATCGGCTAACTCTTCGTCCTCAACGATTTCCAGTAATGTTTTGCATTTTTTCTTATTTTCCTCTAACTCTAAGAGCTTTTAATTAAAATTTAATTTTATTGAAAACAATTTTCAAACAATACCTGATTTTCACGTTTTTTACACAAATTATTCTCAATTTTTTGGAGAAGTCTTTGAGATCTTTCAGTGAAGGTTTCATTAATTGGCGTCGAATTCGCTTTTGTGGGTAAAGAATGAATTGCTTTGAATTGTCTAACATTTTGACGATAAAATTGTTCGTCACTCCATTTAGAGCTCTCAAAGTCATAATCAGTAGAAAAATGACACAAATTTTGAACGATTTGTTCGCATTTCGTGAAAGTGAACTCATGAGTCAATTTTGGAGACTTTAATTGCATTAATCGCTGCAAATAAAGACTGAGATTAAGTCCTCCCAAATTAATTCGTTTCGATCGCTCACAAGAAACGGTTCCGTCGATAACCACTGTTATATGAGTTGTGTAGTGACCCAAACATATTATAATACAATTCTTAACGTCTCCTAAATTGTGATAAAGACTAAAGAGATGGTCGACGCCTAACAATAGAGAGGGAATTCCATAGCATTCAAACAATAATTCCTGAGTATTAGATCGCGACCAAAGAGGAAGACAAAAGGCTTCGTTTAAGACAATGGGATGATTAACAGAATTGGTGTCAATCCCTAAATTAGTGAACATATAATCGAAAATGTTTTCCATTGTATCAAATTGTGTCACAACATCGAACTCGAAGGGAGACCTCAAAACTCTTTTGACGGCTTCGATGTCAATGATTTCATTTCCCACTAAAATCTCGGAATCCTTTTTAGCCCTTTGTTTCGATGTTAGACTTCGGAAAATTAATTGAGGGCTTCCTTCAGATTTAGCAAAACCAAGCCTTGAATGATAGGCCCCCCAATCGATTACTATTGGAACCGATGTCTCTCTGTATTCATTATAATTTATATTTGGGAACCGAATATTTCTCTGATCCGACAAATACTCCATTTGAGAGTCAAACACAAATCAAAACCACTTTAACTCATTTTCTTCGAATCTTTTTACTAATTGTGAGTCATTTGTAAATCAATTGTAAATCCGTCGGAGTTTTCATTAAATTCTTAATTCAATAAAATTTTATTGAATTTTGTCTTCACTTTAAATGAGTTACTTTTCGGATGAAATGACAAATAAAATGATTTTGAAAATTAAGAACAAATGAAAAAATTAGTTATAATTTGTTTTATCTTTTAATCAAAATTATTGAATCAATAAATAAACACAAACTTTAAAATCAAAAAATTAAGTGAAAAACATTTTAAATAAAAGTCTCGACAAATGTTTTTGTAAATAAAGAAATGTCAACAAAAGTAGAGCCATCCATAAATGACCCATAAATGATCCATAAATGATCCATAAATGACCCATAAATGACCCATAAATGACCCATAAATGACCCATAAATGATCCATAAATGATCAATGATCAATGATCATGGTCAAACTTATTAAAAGTTCGTCAAAATTAAATATTTTGGAATTTTTGGTTTTCGAGTTATAAATTATAATTTATAATTTATTTTATTTAAAAGAGTGGTTTAATCTTTAATAAAAATTATATTATTATATATTAATTATTAATGATTAATATGTATTAATATTTATTATTAATTTAATTAGAATTTATTATTATTTAATTAGTTTAATATAAAATATTTATTAATTTAAACGAAAAATAATTATTATTAATACAAATATTAAAATAGTGATCATTAAAATGTAAGATTATGTAAAATAGTAAAATTATCATGATAAATTTTTATGATAAATTATTATGATAAATTATTCTTAGCAAAAGTTCATTTTAGAAACGATATACTTTTGTATTTCTCTGAAACACTTTTATCTAAATTTATTTTTAATTAAATAAATAAAATTTAAATTATAATATAATTTAGAATAAATAAAATATTAAAACAATTTTATGGAAAATAATAAAACAAAGAATAGATTTTAAGAGATTTCATTTCTAAACATTTTGTTGAGAAGTGTTTCGACGCTTTTCTTTTCTTTAATAATTATTTTCAGATCTGAATAATTAAATGAATGACTAAAATCATTGACGCAATTATTAGAATCGACAACAAAGTCGTGGTCGGCGTCCAAAACATCATCGAAATGAATGTATTGATCACCGATAGAACCAATGGAACCGATGGGCGGATCTTCTCTTTTATTAAAACATTTGAGTCCCAAATTTTCTAATCTGAGCTGAAGACTAGTTTTGTTGGTTTGCTTTTCAGTCAAATCGATGTACTCTAATATAAAGGCTTCTAAAATAAAAGCGGTCACTATATTCAGTACAATAATAACACAAATCATATTAAATGATACAAAATATAATCTAGTTAGTTTTGTTCCACTTATTATCTCTTGAGTTCGGGCCAATACATGCCATTGATTGACAACCATTAAATCAAATAATAATAGCATCGCATTCCCAAAGTTATTAAAATTAAGTGAACAGTAGTTAACACCTAAAGTCTGATTCTTTGGACAGCAATGAATAGCATTTGTCTGACAATTGTTTTTTGTGTCATCACTTAAATGAGGAAATATTCGAATTCCAATTAAAGCGTAGACATAATAAATAGTAAAAAGTAGTCCCAAATATGTAGAAATTGAAGGAATGAGAGCTAACATTGTTTTGACCACAATTTTGAAACGCTTTATTGTAATAATAATCTTGCACAAACGAATTACTCTTAAGATTAATAATAAATCCAAATATTGTTGTAAATGTTTACTCGAATTATTCTGTATTTCAATAATTAGCCAAAGAATAAGAGCTGATCCGATCACTATTACATCAAATATATTCCAAAGTTTATTGAAAAATAAAACGAATCCAAAGGTATAGAGTTTTGCCAATATTTCAAATGTAAAGAATAACAATAAAATCCATTCAATGTATTCGTAGTCATAATTTAAAGTAATTATAATAGAATTAAATAAAATGAGTGCATCGAAAATATAACGAAAATATTTGGATTTAACGCAATTTCTCAACACTTTTGAGACTTTACTTTCATAGAAGTCATTCGGAAGTTTCCCAAAGAATATTCTGTCTTCGCTTTTGTTTATGATTTCAATTTTGTAATTAAATAAATCCAATAAATTCAGAAAATTTTCTTTTGTTATCTTTTGATTAGTTTCTAAAAGAGACCAATAAATCTGAATCAATGTTGAGATATGTTTTGAGTCAAATCTATCAACACTTAACACAATTCGCAAAAATTCTTCGAATCTCTGTTTGGAAATGCCTTCGGATTCACCAGAAGTTGAATTTTCTTTGTTATCCGACAATAAATTAAAGGCTCGCAAAAGATTTTCTTGTTTTTGTTTTAAAGAATTAGTGACCTCTTTCTGTAAATTCATTCAATAATTTATTATTAATAAATTTCAATAAAACAGAAGATTATAACAATTTTGTCGATAAAAAAGTATCATTCATTTGTAAACTCATCTGAAACGTCTAAAAAACTAAACTTATAAAACTCTTTAGTGATTACATAACTATTCATAAAAACATTTCCTAATTATTATTAATAAATGATCTTTTCTTTTATAGAATTTTAAAGGAATTCATATCAAATAATAATCATTTAATTTATAATTTAACTAAATATAACTTATAATTTAGAGTCAGGTCTTTTAGGAACTTAAAGTGCGCGCTTCAAAATTTGTACAATAATTGATAGTCATTGGTCAGGATATTTTTATAATAGAGTTTGATCATGATACATTGTCAGATACAACGTATATTCAAGGTGAAATATTTGGATTGAATTATTAAAGGGTTTATTTTTCAATGAACTTGGTTATATTATTTAGGAACGAGAAAAAATTGCCTGAAAAGGCCTGAAAAAGGCCTGAAAAAAAGCCTGAAGTTCCGAATGGAAGTTATAATTTAGTCTTGCAATTTTTAAAATGCGCGCTTGAAAATATAGACTAGTAAATACTATACCCAGAAAAATGTTGAAAAAATTAGTACCTATTAAACTATTTTAAACTAATTTGTGTACATTTTTTAAAGAAATTATTGATAGCCAGTCAATACTAGTTCTTTATAAAGTTACATGATACTATCATAGTATTACTATGTATAGTAAAGGTAAAATATCCTATATTTAAATTATTAAAGGGTTTATTTTTTAAATTAGCATGGTAATTAGCATAAGTATTTAAGTATAAAAATTGTGACAAAACTATGATTTTTTCCAATTTGAAGTTATAATTAATAATAGCAAAACTTTGTCACTCACTTATGACCTTGTTTATATTCATTATATTCATTCACTCATTTAAAATTCTAAAAAAGAAGGAAATATTAAGAATTTCATTGTAAATGATTCACTTTATAAGAGGAAAAAATATCAATTCTATTATTGAAATGATTTGTGATTTTATAAACAACATTTCATATTTTAGATACAATTATAGTAGTAATCATTGAGTAAATGAATTAAACATTAATAAATATCGATACAATTTATGGAAATTCAGTTATTTAAACTTTAAATCATTAGTTTCATTATTTTCATTAATTTCTTAAATGAAATAAGCATGCTAAATCTTTGTAAAGTCATGTTTTCATCAATAGAATTATATATCTCTGACTAAAAATAATAATTTGATTATCAAAAGAGTTGAAACAATTTTTAGAGATATCTTAAAAAAAAGCAATACTTATTTAAAGCAATGATTTCATTAATTCTGAATAATTTTATTTATTGAGTGAATTATTATTTAGTTTCTAAATTACTTTAAAAACTATAAATTAGTTTAAAAATAAGACTTACTTTCATATGTTTTCGATAATTGTTGTAAATTACGGCCAAAAATATATTCATAAAAAGATAGAGATTTATGACCACAAATATTATAAAATAGATCGCAAACCAACCACTTTTATTATAAGCCGGTAACCTTTTAAATCAATATTTTGTTTTTTTTCTCAAAATTAAGTAAAATATTTATTGAAACTTACATTAAGTCCGGATTATTAGAAGTCGTCACTAATTGAATATAATTTGTAATTTTAAATAATATTAAGTAAAGTAAAGATAATTTACCCAAAACGTAGAGATCAAACATTATATCCAAAAAATTAGAAAAATATTTCTCTTCGCCGACAGCTATCGATTGCTTCTCAAAAAGTTTTAAACCAATTATTGTGAAAATCAGAATCGATATAAAAAATAATATTAAAACATTCAAAACATCGGGAAATGTGTTTCGTATGTTTCGAAACGATCGCCGAATCTGTCAATTAATTTATAAATATTAAGAACTCATTTAAATATTCATATTATTATTGCAAACAATTGTCGATTGGGTCAACTCATTTAGTTTTAGGAATATCTTTGATAATATTGGTTTGTTGTACTCAATGGTAACTTTTTACTCTTGTTTTTATAGGACCTAGTTTTGAAATTTCTGTGATTTGAACTGATCCGACAACAATTTCTATTAATTAAAATAGTGTCAAAACCTGTTTATTTGAAGAGAAGTTCACTACAAACAATGGTCTCAAAACTGGAGTCCAACGAATATAATCCGTAAATATAAGAGAAATACAAATTTCCAAAATTGTGACCAAAATTATAGTCAAAACAATAATATATTTTTTATCGTTTGTGAGAACCGATAAATTGGTTAATAAAACCAAATGACTTAAACGAAGCAAATAAGTCGAGAGACAAATCACTTCTATAGAGAGGACCCAAACATTATTTTCGGAACTTTTTTCAAATAAAACCAAAAAGTGATGTAAACTTATTATTAAATAAAGAAAATATTCAAAAATTGGGCGCCGATACCAAAAGAATAGTTTAGCGTCAATAGTATTCGGTGACTCACATAACACCAACTGTCCATCTTTAGCATCGATGGTCAGTGCGGCCGACATCACTACTCTTTGATTAACAATCATTTGGTTTAAATTATTTATTGGTTCTGTCGTCTGATTTTCTACAAACGAATTGACATAATTTTCAACCATTTTTTAAAAACTTTCTGTTTTTTCAAATAATTATTCAAAAATAAAATTAAGTGGAAAATTGAGTTCATATTCAAACTCCCACTTTTGAGGTCAAATAAGTTTGCGATAAACAATAACTTTTAGTCATTTTTCACAAAAAGTTCATTTAGTTTTTAACGCAACGACGGCTCAATCAAAATGAGTACTAAAGCAGTCAAACCACTAACTCTTAGTTTATGAAAAGATTGCACTCAATTGCAGTTAACCCTAAAAATTATCACTTTTTGTTTAAAAAATAGGCTTTTATTTTAACAAAAGGCTATAAATTTATTTTACATTTAGTTTTTAAATTCAAAAAATTTTAATTCATTAAATCAGCGAAAAATTCAGATTTACTCGATTTTTGACAATTTTTGTCTTTAATTTCATTAAAGTCATATAATTTTAAAATATTATCATTCGTTGCAACGATTTGTTTACTGATTTGATTGATATCAAGGCTTTCAATACCGGAATCACATTTTGAGATCTCTTTTATAACTTTATTTGGAAGAATAGAAACGGCTCTCAATTTGCCGTCAGAAGAGCCGACGACAACGACTTCATCATTGATTAGTTCAATGTTATCAATACTACAAAATCCCTGACCTCTTGTTGTGTTACCTCTAATGGGAAACCTATCGCTAATATTTCCCCATTCATTAACATTGAATATATTGAGAGCCCCGTCTTCTGAACCGACGATTACTTTATTCTTTGCTTCCATAAAACGGACGGATTGGAAACCGGCGTCGAAGAGCTCTGATTGCAATTCCATTCGTTTGGCTCTAATATTGAATGCAGAGAGAGTTCCCTCACCACAAGTGGCCAAAACTGTGCGCTTACTCTCATTAATGTCGAGGTCACTGATATAACCCTCGCATTCGTTGCACTCCATATAAACCCCGCGATCTATTCTGTAGTCCCAAACTTTAAATAGTCCTTGGTCATCACCGGTACACAAAAGATAGTTATCGATAATAAGTAGTGAATAGATTTTTTGCCCTAAATTATCAATTTTTCGTAAAACTTGTCCGGTATTTAAGTCTAATATTTTGATGGTTTTTGCGGCGCTAATCAACAAATCATTTACAAAACGTATTTTTCTGACAGCAGTTCCCTTATGGTGACCATTCAAATCCATCACAACATTATTTGAATCATTATTTAAGTCAATTCTGGAAAAACAAATCAATGAAAGTTAAATTAGTTGAATAATTGAGTGCACCATTAATGCACCACCAATGCACCACCATGGTCATCTTTTTATCATACATTTTAACAGATCCTTCAACAGTACTGATGGACACAATGTTGTGTTTTGTCGGATGAAACTGAGTGTCAAAAATCATTTCAGTTTCGTTGATAACTAAACTCTTATTTAATTCAAAATTAAACGACATTTTAATAAATTTAAAAGAAATCAAAAACTATTAAAATATTAAAAACACAAATAAATGGGAAAAACATGTGTTTTGAGAACACGTGGGCTAACGTTCAGTCGTTCAGACCACGTTTTAAGAATGGGTAACCTCATAACACTGTAGAGTGATGTCACTCTACAGGAGCCAATGCCTGTCGAGAATACTTTCTAACAGTAGAATCTTTTTGTTAAGTATTCTTTCAAAAGTTTAATTTTTAAAATTAAAAATATTTATATTATTTAAATCTATAAAATTAAAACTTATATATTATTTAACTTATTTTACTCCTTTATACACTTAATGACTTAATATTGAATAAAATATGTCATTTCAATAGACAAATTGTTCAAGATAAGATAAACAAGGTGACTCAACGGTTAATTTACTTTCAAAGGACTATTGTTACGAGCATGCTCATTGTGTCAATGAGGTGACCTATCCATAAACCGTGGTTCAGACGACGACTGTTTGTAAACAATACTACTATTCATAAGTTGTAATAATTAGACTAATTATGCCATTAATTATTGTTTGTGGACTACCATTAAGTGGTAAAACATTTGTGACCAACAAATTGAATGATTTGTTCAAAAGTAAAGTCAATTCAAAGATTATTGTAATAACGGATGAAATAAAACTGAATGAAAGTAAACGAAATGTTTTGTATATGAATTCAATGATTGAAAGACAACTCAGATCTTGGCTTAAGTCAGAAGTGGAGAGACATCTGATCGGCGATAATCTCGTCATATTAGACGCCAGTAATTATATTAAAGGCTTTCGATATGAACTCTATTGCACTTCAAAAGAGAGAAAAACAACTCATTGTTTAATTGAAGTTCAAATTAATTCCGAAATTGCGTGGAATCGCTTCCAATCAAATACTTCGGACAACACTTTTACTGATATTTACGAAAAACAAACTTTCGATGCATTGGTTGAGCGCTACGAAATACCTCAACCATCAAATCGATGGGATTCTCCTCTTTTTACAATAGATGGACGGATACAAGAAATACCTTTCGATGAAATAATGTCTTCACTTTATGAACGAAAGGCCCCAAAACCTAATCTCTCCACACAATCACCCGCTTTGAGTTCAACTAATTTTCTCTATGAATTGGATTCAAAGACACAGCAAGTGGTCAAAGATGTCCTCAAAAGTGTAGAGAGCGGACAATTTAAGAATATTGTGGTCTCAGATTCAAAGCAAACCATTAATTTGAATAAAAGGGTTTCCATCGCAGAACTCAATAAATTGCGACGACTTTTCATTAATTATACAAAAACTCATCCGATTTTAGACAATCAAATGATTTCTACTCTTTTCGTGCAATTCATTAATAAAAGTGTTTGAAAGCAATGGCTTTAAATCATTAAAATTTTACTTAAAATGAAATGATTTAAATGAAGTCATAATAATAATAATAATAATAATAATATTAATAATAATATACATTAGATATAATCTCTTAAACTTTAATCGGTTTCTTTAAACTCCTCCTCATTTTGAGTTAAACAAATTGATTCAACAAAACTGTCCCATTGCTGAGCATTTGATTCCATTTCAGCCAAAGTCACAGTGAGTTCTGAGAGGTCTGTCATAGAGTCAGTGCCACCGGTGAATGTGGGCGACGGACCGTTGAAGAATGAGCCCAATTCACGATTTTCTTCTGAAGCAAAGGGTGCCTTCAACTCAACGAACACAAATGAATCGCCAGAAGACGAATATATTGGCGAAGAAGTTATGCTGTGCTCCAATGGATTACTTGTTGGAATTACTATTGGCTCTGATTTCGGGGTTATATTCGTTGAGTTAAGAGGAATAACTCCCGTCTTTGAACTTTCGATAGGATCTTCTCTTTGGAATAAAGTACTGAAAGGGGGCTCAGGTATCAAAAGGAGGTTTTCCGTATCTAAAAATAAATATTAAAATATATATTAATTTGTGTGAAAGAGTCTGACAAGAGTTCAAAATTTGAAGTTTAAATCTTTGAAAGTATTGATAGTTTTGAAACAATGAAATCAATTAAAATAAGAAATAAAGTCAATACTTGTTTCGGAAGAGAAGGCAAAGGCAGCCATAAGTGGTTTATTTGGATTACGTTCTTCAATGTTGTGAAGTTTTTCCTCTCTTTTGAAGTGATCGCTCTTCAGAGGAAGTAATTGTGGACTTTTAGGTATAGAACTGCTATTAATGGTATTGTTTTCATTGACTGCCTTTGAATCGGTTGAGAAATCGGTTCGATATATGAATGAAATGAAGAGTTCATTGAAAGCACTTTTGATTGAACCCAATTGTTTGATTGAAGAAAAGTGTTGCGACTCTTCTTCGTTTGTAAAGATATTTGTTTCGGTATCGCATCGATAGACGCGATA
Organism: Galumna obvia; assembly: GCA_034695785.1. Classification (NCBI taxonomy): domain Eukaryota; kingdom Metazoa; phylum Arthropoda; class Arachnida; order Sarcoptiformes; family Galumnidae; genus Galumna; species Galumna obvia. The sequence continues at coordinate 19,167 of JAQFZM010000520.1, forward strand.
ACAGATCACATATGAATCTGCGCTCTGACCCCTTTGACTCAGTTTGTATGCAGGGGTAGCTCTGGTCACTGTTATCAATGATTTTAACATTAAACTCATTTTATTATATAAATTGTAAATAATAAGAGTCGGCGACGGCTGTGACTGAACTCCACTCAACTCTTCGGTCGGAGGATAGGATTCATTGGAAACAAACCAATATTCGAGAGACATTGAATTTCCTTCAGTGGTCTCCATTGATATCTCACAACATATTTTCCAATCGTTTTTAATTGTAATCAAAGAACTATTGGTTTGATTTGAGTTCAATTGTTGTCCAATCGATTCGAGACATTTCTTTGTCTGATCGTTAATGTCTTTAATATCACTGATCGCCAAATTGAACCAATCGTTGCCCTTTGGGTTAGAATGAGTTTTAATTGGTTTTGATCCAAGTCTTGACTGAACGATCACTTGAACGCATTTAAGAACAAAATGTCGGACAAACTTTTCTAAGTCTTTCGCTGACATTTCCACTCATTTGTTTGAACTCAAAGCCATAAAAATTAAAAACAATTCTTAATAACAAAAACTGTTTTCAATTCTCTCTTAAATTACTTAATTATAAATCGTTTAAAATATAAATATTAGTCAAAAATAAGTGTTTAAGTGATGATTGAGAATATCTTTAGACTGAAGACTTCAGTCATATGTGAGTCCAAACAAACAACCATTGAATGATTGAATGAACGCATTGAACGCATGCGCTCTAACTTTGTTTACAACAAAATGTGTTTAATTATTACATGTTTAGTTATCTCATGGTTTGATAATTTGTGATTCGGTGACCAAATGGCTAACAATTGGCACAATTCCGGCAAATCTATAATATATCGACCTCTGAGTGATAATAGTGTCGACACTCTGCTATCGATAGGTTTTACGACTTTAGCCGTAATTACAGTTATGTTACCTCTAATGGCACTCATTGTCTGTATTTTATGGTCTCTGGTCTTCGCATTTGAGTCTTCGACGTCAACCCATTGTGGAGTCCCAAACTTTTTGCCGTCAGTCAGTGCAGCCATCGGTTCATTTGAGCCCCAGAAGTATATCTGGAGGTTTGCAATCGGTTTGCATTCATTTCCCCGATATTTGGTTGCGTTTATGTATTTCAATAGATATAAATCAAAATCAGTTTTTGCATTAAATATCGTTGAAATCACTTCACTCTTAGGATTAACTTATGTTTCGTCGACCGAATCATTCGGTAAGAAATGCAAAACTAAATGGTTTTGAAACTAATTTGTTGTCCATTAAAAGGATTTCACTCAAAATGTTTTGTTTCGTTTCTGTTATCGGCTTTTATTGGAATGATTTTACACTCAATTAAATACAAGAAATCAAAATTCAAGTATTATATGACCATAACTAACATAATATCTGCAATTTGTGCCCTTTATTTCTATATAAGACATAATACTTATTGTGAAACCGGAATCTATACATTGTTTGCGATTTCAGAATATTTTGTTATTTTAAGTAATTCTTTATTTCATTTTCAGGCGTTTTATGATTTCAATCAAACATTTTTCTCAATAACTGATCGCAAATACCATTCAATCGATTATTCGGCTTAATATAAGTCTATCGTTTCAGTTAATCCCTATTTATTTTACATAATTGAGCCCCGTTTAAGTCAAAATCCGATTTTGGTCAAGGATCATTTTCAAAGCCGTTACTATGGGTGCCATAATGTTAAGTTATCTCGATTTTAGTCAATGATTTTCAATCCCCCATCAATTGACTTAAATCGGGCCCACAATGTATATACATTTTAAGAATTATCTGGTCTTTGGAGATACCACTAGAGTCTAGTGACTAGAGATACCACTCCTCCAAATACTTGATTTTAGTAATGATTACAATCTTAACATTCCAGTAATGAAAATACAACGAATTTACCACAAATAAGAAACAACTGATGAACTGATAAACCCTTTTAAACCAAAATTTCTTTATATACAATAGATTTTAATAATTTTGACATTTATTTTGTTTTTAACATTTAAAGAGAGGTTAGAATTTTGAATATTTATTTAACTGAAAAATAGACAAATATTAAACCAATCATTAGATCTCATATTTGTTTTTATTTATTATTCATATATAAGTTGTGATAAAAATCAAAAGAAAGTGATTTAATAAAATGAAAGTCAAATAAAATTAAATTTTGAATTACATTTGAGACTACATTTGAGATCCTATTTTTTAAGCGTTAAGACACCACTCGTAAGCATTTCTAAACATTTTAGTCCAGGGACTCACTTCCAACGATTTCCATTTTTTGGGGACATACGGCCACTGCCACATGAATGAAGCCCTTTCTGGGTGTGGCATAAGAGCTGTTCACATAAATATTAATTAAAATTAATTTAATGATTAAAAGAAAATTTTAAAACCTAAATGTCTTCCATCAAAACTGGAGATTCCAGCGATGGCTAAATCGCTTCCGTTTGGATTTAAGGGATACCTAATTGAGTAAATCGTTTATTATATTATTAGGAATATTAGTCTATACTCTTGTGTCCAATTGTTTGAGTCGTCGACATAACGCAAAGCAATGCAGTTATTATCGCGAATGGCTTCAAATATTTGGTTGTTCTCATAAGTGAACTTTCCCTCCGCGTGCGATACCCAAACTCCCATCACTGAGTTATGCATATCTTTAAACATAATTGAATTATTCTTTTCTTCAATTTTGACGGAAACGAAACGACTTTCATATCTTTCCGACTGATTGTGAGTTAGAAGTGTTTGCTGTCGACCTTTTTTTTGATGAATATATTTATATTTATTTGTAATTTGTTTGAGTCATACCCTCTGTCTGTGATCCAACCCAACCCATTAGAGCCAATAGTTGACAGCCATTACAAACTCCGAGAGAAAAAGTATCCTTTCTCTGACGAAAACCTTTGAGCTGTTGTTCAATGGTTTTGTTGAAGAGCATCGTTGCGGCCCAACCGCGAGCACTGCCCAATACGTCTGCATAAGAGAAGCCTCCCGGGAATACTAGTCCTCTGAATGCTTCGAGAGTGAGATTTCCTCTTAAAATATCAGTTATAGTAACGTCGGCCACTTCGAAACCAACCATATAAAGACTGGCAACCATTTCTCGGTCTCCATTCGTACCCTCTTCTCTAATGACAGCCACTTTTGGTGCACTTTTGAAGTGATTGTTTATATCTGAAACCAAAAATTAAGTTAAAATCTATACAAAACTTAAGTTTTAATTACTTATATTGATGTGATTCGGATCAAAAGTTAATTTCCATTTCGGAGATTTTCTATGTTTTAGTCCTTCTCTTTCCTGTTTAACGCATTCCTTATTTGTTTGAAACATTTCCAATTGAAAACTTGTTTCCTCCCAAATATCTCTCAATTCAGTCATTTTGGTCTAAAAGTTAGTCTTTTATAAAATATTGTAATTATTTGTTATAAGTATTTACTTTTATGACTGTTTTCTTATTAATAGTAATAACGACTAAGTCTTTTCCTTCAATACCTCTCCCAATAACTTGTGGTTCAATTGATATTTGTTTGAAGTCGTTTAATACTTTGGGTAAATAAGACTCTTTCACTTCAATAAGAACTCCCGGCTCTTCAGCGAAAAGAACTTCAATATCTGTATTATTGTTTGAAAGGATGTCGGCCTCTAATCCACAATTGGAAGCGAATGCCATTTCCAATAAACATGTGATGAGTCCGCCATCACTTATGTCATGACCGGCTGTGCAAATGCCACTTCTAATCAAATCCTGAACTAAATTGAAACAATCCTTCAAAAGTGAAGGTCTCTCCAAATTTGGCGATTCGTCTCCAATTTGAGCGAATACTTGTGCGAGAGCTGACCCACCGATTCTTAGTTTTTGATTTCCACTTAAATTAATGTAAAGAATTTTTGTGGAATCATTTCTCAGTTCTGGAGTAACTTTGACTCTTATGTCAGGAACGGGTGCGTATGCGCTAACAACTAAAGTTCCGGGAGATTTGACCACTTCGTGTCCATTCTTTACTTTGACTTTAGCCGCCATCGAAAGAGAGTCTTTGCCGCCATCGATACCAATACCCAATTCATTCATGACTCGACACATCTGTTGACAGGTCTCAACTAATTTGTAGCCCTCCCCTGACAATTTCAATTTTCACATAATTAATGAGCGATTCATTGAGTAATTGTGTAACTAACCAGGCACTTTTGCGGCCCACATCCAATTTCCAGAGCACTTGACATCTCGTAAATCAGTGATCACACAAAACATTAAATTAGTCAACGCTTCGGCCACTGTTAGCCTTGCATTAGCTTCAGAAGATATGAGACCCTTAATAGGCTGTTCCCCAATAGAAGTGGCGCTTCCTTTCATATCAAAGTAATTGAGAGCTATCACTGCGTAATCAGCTAATGGTGTGTGCAGTGGACCCACACATTGTTGCTGAGCGATCAGACCTGCAATTATTGATAAATGAAGTAATTATTAAGTAATTTCATAGAGTAACGAAAGTAACGAATGTAACGAATGCATACCCGTAACACTTCGATCCACTTTATTTGTTAGATATCTTTTGGAAGCGACTGAAGGCAATCGAAGCACTCGATTTAGTGCTTCCCATACTTTGAGATCTTTAGGAAGTCTAAGAGGTTTCAAAATGGATTCACTTTTTGTCAGATCAAAAGTTTTTTGAGGCATTGATCCCAACACATGTTCTAAGTCTAAATGGACCGCATATTTATCAGAGTTTTCATTGTCTTCAATAAGAGTGATGTGTCGATCGCCTGTTATTTCACCCACGAAATCGATTCGACACTTTTCGCGTTCACTTATTTTTTCCAATAACTGTCGGTCTTCGGCTGCGATCAGAATAGCATTACTTTCCTGATATTCAGCGCCCCATAACTCTAATGTATTGATAGTGGGGTCACCAACACTGAATTTATTGGCATAAATTTTTGCTCCCAATGGATCAACAATTTCTTTGAGTACATTTCCATTACCACCAGCCCCTTGGTCATGAATTGATAAAATTGGATTTCGTTCTAATAAAAACATTTCAGATAACTTTATTTGATTTGATTTGTGAATTACCCGAATACTCAATACAGGCTCTGATCACTCGATTCAGTTTTTGTTCCATTTCTGCGTCTCCTCTTTGAACGGCACCGAAATCCAATTCTTGATTACTTTCACTGCCTTTAAATCAAAAATTAAAATCAAAACTTTTCATAATTCCTATGAAAACCTTGAATTTCTGTAGAACTGGCGGCTCCGCCTCCGACTCCAATTCTTTAATATATAATCATTTTTATTACTTTATATTAATATTTGAGTTAAGTTTTACCTATAAACAGGTCCTCCAACTTTTGCGACATACATTCCTTTTTGTGGCTCTTCTTTTTTCACATAATTGGCATCAATAGTACCGATTCCTCCGCTAAACATAATTGGTTTAATCCATTCATATCTTTCATCTGAAAAAAATTATTCAAAATTAAAGAAAAGAATCGAATTATTTCTAAAATATATAAAAATATGTCTCAAAAGTTAGTCTTTTTGTAATAAATGTTTACTGTTTTCAAGTCTTTGTCCAAAACTTCGGGCAAAACCAGACAAAACGGGTTCACCGAATTTGTTTCCGTAATCTGAGGCCCCATTACTGGCTTCGATGCATATATTTAGAGGTAAAGCAAAATTGTGTGGATACACTTCATTTTTGTCTTCCCACTCCAAGTTATATCCCGGGATATTTAGATTTCCAAACGAATAACCAGCGGTTGCGGCGATGACATGAGCTCCTCGTCCTGCAGCTTGTACATCTCTGATTCTGCCACCAGTTCCTTTAATTTCAAATTAATTTTAATAACTTTTTTCTGATTAATTAAATGAAATTTGAGTTCATTTATATTTTAGTTTAGCATAAAATCACTCAAAAGTTGTCAAAATGTGTCTAAAGTTTAAAATTCTTTAATGAGATTCGAAAGTATAACGAAGTGAAAGGTTTTTCTCTCAAATGTTTTAATTAAAAGACTAAATGTTTTGATTTGAGTGAAGTTTAAATTTTCTTTCAAAATAATTCAGTTTTTTTGAATAACTTTGAGAAAACATAAATATTTTTAACCGAAAGTCTAATGAATGAAAAAAAATTGAAAATTTTCCAAATACTGAACGTCTGTTTTGTTAGACTTTTCAAAGATTAATGAATATTATCTGTAATTTGAGAAGACGTCAAAACTTCGAATAATAATCATATGATGAGAGTCTGATGCAAATACATGCCTGTCGTGGCTCCGGGAAAGGGTGCAACTCCTGTGGGGAAATTATGCGTTTCGGCAGTGAAAATGATATGACGAGTCATTGGCTCCACTTTTACTAACGAGGCTTCGGTCGAATTTACCGGAAGTAGTATTTTTAGTGACGGAAAGCCTTTAATAGCACTCGAATTATCATTAAATTTGATAACATTGTTATCATTTGTGTGTTTCTGAGTGTCGGACACACATTCTATTAATGATTTGCCAATTTTTTGTCCGTTTATCGATATGTCTCCCTATCAGTCAATTAATAGATTTAGTTTTGATTTCAATCAGAAATTGAGTAATACTTTGAAAAACCAGTGCCGGGAGTGTTCAGAATTTGATTGCGCCAAATCGAAACACTCGACTGATGTCGGATTCCTCTTAAGTTTATCTCGAAATAGTTTTGTATAATATTGAATATCCCATTCATCAAATGAAAGGCCCAATTCTGTGCTAATCTGTCGAAGTGCGTCCTCTCCTTTATTAATAACATCGATTTGAACCCATTTTTCTTTATTGATGGGTAACTCAAACGATTCAATTGGTTTTGTATATCTTTGTTCAGTCATTCTGTCGTGTAATTGATTTACAATTTTTGACTCAATTTCAGGACTAATTTCGCCCTAAAATATAAAAACAAAATTTTTCTAATTTTAGTCAAATGTTTGGAAAATTGTAGGCAAACGATGATTAGAGAAATCACCTCATAATTGATTTCGTAGAGAATACTTCTCTCAATTCTGTTTATTTTTTCACTCAGCCCTACAGCTGCACAAATTGAAACTGCATTTGTGCTGAAGGCTGTACTAAAGTTTAGTCGCGGCCCGATCTCAATAAATAAGCACTTCTTAACTGTTGACAACTCATCTCTCGGAAAGGGTGACTTCCGAAGTGTGGTATCAAAAGTTGGCGATAATAACCATTCGATCTTCTTTTGGTCTTCGATGTCAACACTCTCTAAACTCCCCATAAATTAATAAATTGATTCACTCTTTTATTTGACTTACGAGTAGTTCCCAAATAAAAACAAAATTCGGTTTCAATTGATCTCAAATTTGGAGCCAAAGTTTTGAGTTGTTTTAGAATATCATTCTGTTTGGCATCACTAAGACCTGGTCTCCGGTAATATTTCAAAACACTATTTGCCATTTTCTGACTGTCCTTGAGTTCAGATTTTATCTGAGTTTTAATAAAAATGTGGAAAATTTATTTCAAATGATTTTTAAACTTTACTTCGAATTATAGCATACCTTTCAATTGAAAGTTCAAGGCTTTAGTTTAGAAACTTTGAGACACTTCTCAAATTGAGTGAAACAATATTCTGAATGTTATTTGAAAATGAAATGGGATCAATTAGCGGTCAATCAACAACTCTTATTTGAAGTTAAACTAATCTTCACTCAAACCAATAATCAATCACTAAATGAATGATAAAACTTGAAATTGAAAATTGCTTTTTATATTCGCTCTCATAAGTCATGACTACAACACAACTTTTCTTCCAATAATCACTTGTTTTTCACTAAATTTTATTAATCGCAAACAAATAATTCGTCATTAAGTTATCTCAGATAAGATATCTTTCGGCGATTTGTCAATAATAAAATCTTTGATCCAATTTATTGAATGATTACAACAAATATCTTAAGAAAATGAGTTTAGAATAAACTAAAGAAAAATTGATTTTATTATTAGAACTGATGGCAGTGATTGAAAAGTTTGTATCATTTGATTGATTTGATTGTTTGATAAAATTTAAAATCATTTTAAATATGGAAAAATATAAAATAAATTAAAGGAATAATATTTGCAATTATTTAAAACTTATTCCTATTTACAATTTATAATTAAATTCTTTAACATTTAATAATAATTTAATTAATACATAAAAAATGAAATCCTATAAAACTTTTATACATAGTTTACACAAAAAAAACTCTAATTTTAATACTTATTAATACTTTTAATTAAAATTTAAGTCGACTTTTCAGACATCGTTTTAAGATATTATTATTAAAATTATTATTAACGATATTATTACGATTATTATTATCTTTATTAATGGCCTCACTCTTGGTCTACAATTATAAGAAAAGGACATCATATGGTTGTCGTAGAATGGCATGCATTGTCTCCTACCTAAGTCTGCCGAGGATTCTGTCGGTTCTGTGCACTTGTATTTGTCGATACGTTGAAAACCATGAATGCACTGACATTTATATGAACCCATTGTGTTAACACATATAGTATTCTGTCCGCAATGATGTCCATCAATGCCTCCCTTGTGGTCACATTCGTTGATGTCTTGACACACCTTTCCATCGCCAATAAATCCCTTATTACAGGAGCAAACATACTCAGCCTTCAAGTTATGACAGGTCCCATTTGGGTGGCAGTCATTCCCTTGACTGCAAAAGTCAATCCCTTTTGAAAGAGATAAGAAAAAATAGATTTCGATCAATACTTAATTAAAACAAAACCTATAGTTATTAGAAATACCGGCACAGAATTTACAGCACTCGTCTTCTCTATGAAACTGTTGTTCGAGAGGACAGTCCAAAATTGGACACATCGTCTCCATAACGATTTGTTTACACGTAGTCTTCCCGTCCTTAGAATATAGGATACCATTAATGATATATTAGAGTAATTAATCAATTAGTGAGACATACATTGCAGACACATTCCCCACATTTGTCACTTGTGCCCGATTTGGCGATTTTAATGCGTTGGCCATGTTGTAAGACCTGACCGTTCAAATAACATGTTTCTAAAGTAACCGTAAATTATTGTTAATCACTTTAGTTAAGAAAAGGCTCAGAAAAACATACTCTTGCAAACAGGACAGCACTCGTTATCAACAAATTCTGGATTTTTGCAGAGAGCGCGACAATGGATGGGTCGACACTTCACTTCTCCGCGCTTTTCATTAAATCATCAAAAGTTATGTTTGAATCAAAAGAGAGGATTCAATACTCACAACACAGGAACAAATATCACAGTCTTGTTTCCAAGAGGAGCCCTCAGGATGTACTGAACCGTTGATATTACAACTCTTAAAGCAATCACATTCTTCGACACTTTGAAGTCTGAGTTCAGTTTCGAAAAGCTTTAGGAAAAAAGTATTGATTTTTAGATAATATTTTATTTCAATAATTCGTCAAAACTTACTCTTTGGGTTAACTCTTTGACAGCATTTTCTAACCTCATCACTGAATTTTGTAAAGCATGGAACTGACCGCTGTGCTCATTGTGACAATTTGAACAAGCTATTCATCAATCAAACAAGATCATTTATTAGAAAATTATCAAGTTGAAACTTAATCCAATAAACTTTATTATTAGGAAAATAAATGACTTTTAGGAGAATAAGAATACCATTTATTATTTTACTATTATCTGATTATCCTTGCTTATTTTACTTTAATACTAAATTAATAAATAATTCTTCATTTTTGGCAAATCTTTTTGTTTGATAAGTATTTGGAGAACTTCTCTGTCAAAGGAAATGCCAAAAATACCAAAAAATCTGATAAAATGTATTATTTGTTTGCATTGTATTTGAGTAATAAATCCAATGATATATTGTTTGACTCAAATTTATCCCATATTTTCATTTTGTGTTAGAAAACAGTGAAGTCAACAAAACTTTTTTGATTTGTTTGTCATTTAATTCTATATTTGATTCCATACGAATTAGAGACCGAACTTTGTTTACCGATTTGGGGCGAACCCAAAAACTCTAAACCGAGTCGGGGGAAAATCATTCGAGTTTTAGAATTTCTTCAAATTTTTGAAAAAATTATAAAAAATTGTAGTTTTTTAAAGTAATCGAAAATTGTGTTACTATTTATAATTTAGTCTTAAATTTAAAAATTAGAGCACTTTTTATTCATTTATACAAAGAATATTGAAATATATCAACCATTTTAACACAATTGAATAAATCATGACTTCATGATTAATGTTAGTAACAATAAAATTAAACTAAATTATTGTATTCAATGTTTATTATATTGAGTGAAATATTTATAAATCGTACGAATTGGACAAATACTTAAATAATTTGATTTTTGGTCAAAAAACAAATAAAATTTCCCTAAACTCTATTAAGTTAAAATAATGTTCCCAAATTGGGAATCCAAATACTAATTTCTGGAGTGAAAGGAATTTTAACTTTTGTCAATTCATTTTAACAAATAAAATATCTTAAATTAAAGCAATTAATTAAAACAAATTATTGTTTATTATATCCAACTTTTATTTATGTGTTCTTTAGTTGTATTTCTTAAAAAAATATCTTTCGGTTTGGGTCGGTTCGAAAATTGACCTCAAATATGGGTTTTAATACGAATGTCACCGCCAGACACTTATCAGGTTATTATTTAATAACTTATTAAACAAACTTCTTTCAACTCAAATAGATATGAATCCAAAATCTCAATGTTTTGGGAACTGACATATCATTTGTTTCCTATTCTTAATATGAATGAAATTATAGTAATAATAATAAACAGAAAATACTTTCAATTTCACACTTGTAATGAGTTAAAATTCAATGACAAAAAGAAATAATTGATCAAGGGCATGGGCATGTGTCCTATAAGGTGCTATGATATCATAAGATTCATTTGTGTATAAAATTAATTTTTAAGAATGGTATTGTCTTATCTTGGTCACAAATCGCTAATCTAATCCAGCGAAACATTCAATAAAAAAGTTTTATATTTAAATTTATATTTAAACTTGATCTAGTAACATTACTAATCTTAAATTCTTAATATTTAATTAATAAACTTATGTTAATTTCATTAGTTATACACAGTTTTACAATAAATGTCATTCAAATACAATAATAATTATTGTCTGATTTTCTGCAATAATCGGTTATTGAAGAAGTAGTCATTACTATTATATGCAGGGATGGCAAAAGGGGGGGTATTCCGGAATACCCCCCCCTTAGGCGAGAGTTAGAGTTACATTAATTTTGATAAAATGCGTTAAAATATGACTAAATAAAGCTATATAAGTCAGAAAACGCCTTAAAATTGATGTTTTATGTGTTTTTAAGCAATTTTGGGTCATTTTCAAAATACCCCC
>JAQFZM010000521.1:0-30567 GCA_034695785.1 Galumna obvia
CCATAAATTTAAGTTTGGTCTCTAACTTTTCACACGATATTGTAATATCATTAAAATAAATTATATTATCTATAATTTCATTAAAAATATTTTCCTTATTTTTAATAAATGAGCTTCTTTAATATAAGAAGAAATTTATATAGATAATTGAAAATATTAAGATAATTAATATTATATACAATAAATGAAATAACTTATAAATTGTTTGTGTATTAATTGTATCTATAATAAAAAGCATATCATTTTTAATTTAAAGTTTTATGTTTCGAACTAGAAATTATTTAAATTTTATAGTGAAATGTTCACATTTTAGATGACATTTTTGATATGAAATACATTAGTCAGTAGTTTTTCTAAATAATAAGGAGTTGAACATGATAAAAAAGATTGAAAATTAAAGTGCCCAAAAAAGGATACTTGTCCGCACCTTGGTTCTTTTCAAAAACCATTGTTTACTGTAACACTGATTCATAATGTTTAATGTTTTGAATACTTTTAATATGTGTAACCCTTTTGTTATAAATTGAATATAATTCTCTATATGTTTTGAAGTCAGTCTTATGTAATAGTGTGCATACTTTGTTCACTATTTAGACTTTTGTTCTTGTTCAAATAAATGATTGTGTCTACCACCGCTTAGTAATAACAGATTAGTTCAAAGTAATACAGAACATCGTATCAAAAGAGAGAATATATAAGGAAAGCAATAGATAAGATGTTAAAGAGTAAAATAATAAAAGAATGAGGAAGTAATTGGACTATAACCGTGGTTCTTGTAAAAAAAGAAGGAAATGTCCGATTTTGTGTCGACTATCGCAAACTCAATGCCATTACAATAAAGAATGTTTGGCCACTCCCGAAAATTTTTGAGACACTTGACGTGTTAAATGAGTCTTAAACCAAATTGGTTAATCATCTTGTTATAGTGTACTTCTTTGCAAACAGAGTTATGAACTTCTTTAAATAAATCAATTGTTTTTAAGTTTTTATTTGTTTTCATAAGAATTTCAAGAAATATTTGATTAAGTGATGAATCAGTGAAAGCATTTGATTGTATTTCACACAAATTGGGAAACTTTTCCACAAACTTTTTAATACATTTGAAGGACATTTTATTCATTTTTGGAATTAATTTTATGGAATAGTGTCTCTTAAACTTAAAGACAGTCCTCCGGAATTGTTATGACACACATTCGAGTCTGAGTTTGTCTTCGAGTGACAAATACTGGAGAATTACTTCAGATAAATCGTCACAAATCCTCTCATCATATGAGTCATAACTTTTCACAACATTTGAGTCCATCTCTGATCTGAAGTCTTCACAATTAGAAAACTTATATAAATTAGTATTGATTTCAATGAATGAATTGAATGAAAAAATAAATGAAGTCTTCAGTGAAGTACATAAGTCTGAACTGAAGTGAAGGCCAATAGATTTCTTTAATTTTATTCTTTTTAGATAAATATATGAAAGCAATTCCACCCAAAAAGACAATAAAATAATATAATTTAATTTAAATAATTTATAGATTTGAGTAAATATTTTGGATTTAGTTGCCATAGTAAACATGCTAAATTAATTTTCAAGGATTTTCATGATATACTTTATTTTCTAAAAAAAATTAATATTTAAAAATGTTTGTTTTCAAAATAATTATTCAAATTTTAAATGTGCAATAAATAATATTATATACCTTGGTTCTTTAAAAAAATAATTTTAAACTTAATTATATAAAACATTTTACAATTAATATAAATTGATTTTCAAAACTTTAAATTATAAAATGAATACCGATTTAATGACATTATTTGTAAATTAATTAATTAAATGAATCTTTTTGTTAGGTTTCGATAATTTTTAGAAACAAAAGTGTAGAAATTCCCAATAACTTGAAACAATTGAAGAATAGATATTAAGATATTAACAAGCCAATTTAATTATATGCTCACTGAAGTACTAAAGTCTATACTAGAATCTATATTAAATTGAAAGACAATAGTTTTCTGTGATTTTATTCTTCTTTAGACAAATATATTAAAACAATTCCACCAAAAAAGATATAATTTAATTGAAATAATTAATAGAATTGAATAAATATTTTGGATTTAGTTGCAATAATTAGCATGCTAAATTAGTAATTCAAAGAAATTCATGTTTTCTTTAAACTTAATAAAATTAAATATTTATTTACCAAAAAAATTTAAAAGGTATATTTGTTTATATAATATTTTTTTAAATTACATGAATAATTTTATATACCATGGTGCTATATAATAATAATAATAAATAATATATTCACTGTCAAACAACTGTAATTTTTTAAATTATCAAGGTCATGAGCCAAATTATAATAATAATAACAATATTTTGCCTTATATCATTTCAGTTAATAAACTATAGTCTATTTACAATTTTAATCTTATCTTAAAGTTAATTTATAATCTAGAAAAATAAAATCTTCAATTTTCAACAAAATTATTTTCAAAAAAAATCAATATATTTCTGACTTTATTAGACATCAACTTTAAAGAGACTAAAACTAACTAGCCTATTTATTTTTATGCACATTTTTCCAAAACATGATTTTATATTTGAAAAACAAAACCATAATTTTTTAAAATTAAAATTAAGATTTATGCAAAGTTGTATGAATGGGGATGGAATTATGATGAACAATAGGGTCGAGGATTTGTAACCAGGAATTGAAATAAATCTGATGAATTGTAGTTCTATGTTTTTCTTATGATTTTAATGAATTTAATATATTTTAAATATTATCTCAAAATTCAATACTTTTGAGATTTGGGTTAAATATAAATCAATAATCGATGATTTGATTTCTCATTTTAAAATATTTGTTAATTTTTAAAACAAATTATTTACTATAGTTTTAAATAAATTATTTGATATTAGAAACAAAGAAAAGAATATTATTTAAATACTTGTGTAAGTAGATTAACATAAGTGATTAAAACATGGTATTATTTTAGAGCATGATATTTTTTGGTAATTATATTTTATAATAATTGTTTTAAATGTCTGAAATTGTCAAAACAATGAATTTGCTCTTGATATTTGAATTATTTTGAGAAAAAAAATTGCCATAAATGAAATGATCTAAATTAAAATAATTTAAAATTATCAAGATTAGATTTATAGTGTACACTTACTTCATAGCATCTAAAATGATTAATAGTGAAGAGTTTCCAACAGCTAAACCCAACTCTGAATAATGACATTCTTTCAATCATACCTTGCAACTAAACAAAATTAAACTTGTTTATCATTATAAATATTTCAATCATGCTAACTTTGAATTTTAAAAATAACTGCTTCAATCGAATTTTTTTCCCTCTTTTCCTAATTCTTTGATTTGAATAATATGAGACATAAATAGAATTCAATATTTTAAATGATTTCTTCGCCTCTGAATTGACTGAAGAGGCGTTTAGTATAACAAACAGAAAGAAAGTCATAAATAAAATAAATGTATATAAAAATATTATTTTGAACACAACAGGCATTGGATTAAATATAGTCATATATAAAAGGAAAACTGTTATAAACCCCACGAATAACCAAATGTTTAACAAATATTTTGACCAAAACTTCTGATTGTATTCATTGATTTCTCTGTGAAGTGAATCCATTGACCCAAAGTGTGTCATCAATGAGTGTGAACTCAATTTCTTCATTGCATTTAATTTGTGTTTTATTCGAATAATTTTATTCCTGAAATAATAGCAGGTGATGTAGAAATAAAATGCCTGATAAAAGGTGAAATTACAGCAATAAAAGGCATAAAATGTAAAGAATATTGTATTAGGAATTCCATAAAAACCTATCTCTTGAAAAGAAGCCGATAAGAGATAAACTCCAAAAATCGTCGTAAAAGCAAATAATGGATTGATTTTCTGCCAATTAATTGAAAGAATTTTAAAAGAAAGACGGGTCATTTTAAGGAGTGCCATCAATTCTTTTGTGTCATTTATTCCGAGTTGTTTGGGTGGAATCTGACCCGACATCATCTGAAAAGGAAGGAAAAATGTTGGCTCAATTTTGTGAATGTAGTTCTTGAACCAAATGTATTGAGAAACAAGGTTAATTAATGAAAAGACTATTAAAGCAATATTTCCATGAATTCTAAATCCAAGAATTCGTGAGAAGTCTCCGTTATATACGAAAAGTATTCTTTCAGTAAATATAAGATTTATAATACTTTTGATTACTTGTGATAAGAGTATTAAAACGATAACAATAGGTTTATAAATGAATTTTCGACTTTTCATTGAATCATCCTTAGTGTAATGATTGAAAGACAAACCAATTCTATACAAATGATTGTCTAATGATTTAATACAAACGTCTTTCAGCAACACTTTCTTTAAATCAATTGATTCCATATTAACTAAATATTTCTATTCTTTATATTGAAATGTCTTACTTCCAGAAAATCTAAAACAATAACTGTAAATATTACTTAATGGAAATATATTTCAATATTAAACGCTAATTTAGAAAATTATTTTATGAGAACTCAATTAATATACATTAAATTATATGAAAAACATATTAAATAGTCATTAATTTTTAATAAATATATTTCATTGGATAATAATAGTATAAAATATCATTAATAAAAATATCATTTATGATGAAATAATTTTGATAATGATATTATTTCTAATTATCATTAAAACTATTTATGAAAATTAATACAATATATTTTTTTATTTACTTAATGTTATATTTAATTTTCAAAAATATTTCCATAATATAATGATTTGTTTCTCACTTTTAACAATATTGTAATACCATTAAAACAAACAATATTTTCTATAAAAACATTTATAAAATTTTATTTATTTTTAAAATGAGCTTCATTTAAACTTTATATAAAGTAATAAATATTTTAGATTATTGAAAACTAATTCAAGAATTAATATTAAATACAATAATTGTACAATAAATGAATTTACCTATATTCCACTTCATTTACCGAGTAATATGTAGTATATAGAATCTTTCTTGGCAACCAACCCGCCCTCCCACCTTGCTAATTGATTGAAAGGGAATAAAAAATTTTCCCTATTAGGGACCCAGTAGGCTTAATAAATTAATCCTTGGATATCCACGCTTTGGACATTAACGTGAAAATTTGTTCTTTTTTATAAAATCCGGTAAAATGTCTTTTTGATAGTAACGTAGAGGGTTGTGCTCTCCCTGAAGATTGATCATTTTGATTAAAGCAGGAAAATTTCGTCTTTTTGATAAAATCGGGTAATACAGCTCTTCACTATTAATCATTTTAGATGCTAAGAAATAAGTGTACACTATAAATCTAATCTTGATAATTTTAAATTATTTTATTTTAGTTCATTTCATTTATGGTATGGTTTCTCAAAATAATTCAAATATCAAGAGCAAATTCATGGTTTTGAAAACTGTTGCCATTTAAAATAATTATTATAAAATATAATTACTATTAAAAAATATCATGCTCTAAAATAATACCATGTTTTACTCACTTATATTAATCTACTTACACAAGAATTTAAATAATATTCTTTCCTTTGTTTCAAATCTCAAGTTTCAAAATTTTTTTATTTTGATTAAATTTAAAATCAAATCCATATTTTACTTTACAATATGAAAAAAATTATTATTTTTATTTGAATAAAATCTTCTCGAATAATTTTAAATAAATTAAATAAACAAAATAATTTTTAACACTTTTTCTTGGATTAAATGTATAATTAATCAGGAATTTGAGTGTCTATTAAATACTTTAAATTAAATATTTTTCATTTATTTTATATTTATTATAAAATTTTTATTAAAACTTATAATTTATTAGATTTGAATTTTAATTATTTGGAATTACTCACATATATAAAATTAGTAAAAATATTTTGAAATTAAAAATTAAAGGAATTTATTTTTATTATTTAATGAAATATTGAATTTGATTTAACTTTAGTCTCAAAATGATTCGGATTACATAGTTTAAGCCTAATTTTTGATCAATATTTTTTTAGTCATTAATTGTTTAAACTTCAGTCAATTGACTTTAAATTTCATGTATTATAACTAGTTCGCATTGAGAAAGCTCAGTCGCTGTGGCTCAGTAAGTCTAAACCTTGTGTAGTTCGCATTAAGACAGGCTGAGTCTATGTCACTATAGTTACTAGACACAAAAATAGCCATAACTTTATAATGGCGCGCTTTAAACTTTCATATAGCCAACTTGCGCATGCACTTTAGCACTAAGCTTAACAATCCTAGTTCGGATTAAGAATCTTAGCCGGCTTGACTTATCAATCCACCCCAAAAGTGCTGGTTTGTCAGGCTCAGCCAAATCCTAGTTCGGACTAAGATTTTTAAGCCATTTGGCTGAGCCGTGTCTTAATGCGAACTAGATATAAAATGAACTAGATAATACTTTTATATCGAGGGATGACAACCCAAAAAAACCAAAGTTCACTACAATAAACAAAATTTTTGAGTGTTTACTACATTCCTCTCAATATAAGTTGAATACAACGAATTGTCTGAAAAGAGTAGACTTTCCTCAAATGTGGAAATACCTCTAATAATTAGAGTCTAATTAATAATAGAAGTTCTTTAAATTACTTAAAACCATAGAATTAGTACCTGTGCTTTTAATAATGGATCTCTTTTAGCTAAAGAGAATTATTATCAGAGATGTGGTCTAAATCTTATTAAATGTTACCGAAATATTAAAAGTTAATTAAACACAAATACATTATCAAGACAATTTAGAAATATCTGAAAGGGCAAATCAATAGATATCTATAATTAAATTATTGGTCTCTTATGTGATATGTTTTAACTGCATTTCATTAGTTTACATATCAATGAAAACCGAAATTACATTCTTGGGGTCAATCGAATTCACATTATTTAAAAGACTTACCCTTCACAATCATCAACACATTCCTAATTCAAGTTTAAATCTCCTATCTATGTGCAAGTTACTATAATTAAGGTCATATAGTTAAGACATTTACTTAATTGATATTAATTTTGATTTCTTAAGTATATTAATTAACTAGATAAACTTTAAAGATCTAAAGATCATTTATTCAAGTAAATAAATGGCCTAGTTCAAATAATATATTAGATAAAAGATTTTAAAAATTATAAAAACAGATTATATTTTATAATTCGTTAATAACTTTGATATCAATTTTGTGTTTACTATCAAAAGACTATATTTAAAAAGTGATTAAATTTAAAAATTATGAAACTCTATATAAAACAATTGATTCAAAAAATGGAAATAGAATTTGTCTTAATTTAATGCAACTGAATTGCAATTTATATTTTCTAGTTTCTCAAGGTTATTTTATTTGATTAATCATTTGTTTTTAAAATAAGCATGAATGCACAATATTATCATGATAGTCTATTTGCTAGTGAATCATCGAGTAAATGAAATAAATGTATCGCAAATAAAATTCTCACAAAATAAGAGAAAGTTTTTACAATAATATATCAAAAGTAAGTCATTTGAGAATATATTAGAAATAATTGTTGAAATGTTTTGGTTTGAGGTCAAGGAAAGCCTTCTTTGAAACACAATGTATGTAATGGTTTACTTTAAAATATAAGTTTTATTTAATAAAAAAGAAAATAGTTTTGCGGATATGTTTGAAACGAAGCCATAGGAAAACCATAAGTTGTTTTACAGTTCAAGCTCTGAACGCGGAAGCGCTGCTCAATTAGCCACCGATTTAATCTTATAAATTGATCCTGTTTATATTCAAAGTACCTTTCAGTGAAAAACAGAGTTTGAGGAAAGCCTAAGACTATATAAAAAATACAAAAAACAATCAAAAGAATCAATTTATTGATTGAACTCAATATGAACTGAAAAATGACTATAAATTATATGTTTGTCTCTTATATTATATAAAAAATGGGAAAATTTTGCCAAGATCATCATCATTTTATTGTGTTTATAGTGAAAAATCAATGACAAAGAGATATAAAATTCAATATAACAAAGAAAAAATGTTAATTCATTTTATAGTCAATGAATATTCATATAAAAGATTAGAATAAAACCTATTTTAAGACACTTTTAATGATAACTTTTAAAAGATATTCTAAACTTGATTGACAAGAGTCCGGTTCTTAAGCTCAGGATAACTAGATTTTGATCTACTATTAAGTATCCGATGTTTGTTTTGAAGTCTATTGGTTTGAGATAAAAACAAAATCCGGTGACCGGACTGTCCTCTCATACGATAAGTGTTTTTTCTGAGAAAAATAGTTGAGTTTAATATGTGTTCAACGAATTGAACGAATTCTGTTCTCTGGGATATACTATCAGCTGAAGAGGTCAGAGCCAGTCATGTATGACCAGGGAATAGCCTTGAAAACCTTGATTTATGATTGATGATCTAGCACTTTTAACACTATAACATTAATGGATAAATGTCTATCTTATTATTAACCTGAAGGGTAAGTAAAATAAGAATCACCAAGGCAACATATAAAGGCATGTCTAAATGGTGTGCGCAAATGACACAATTCCCATTCTGAGCAAAAGCCAGTCCTAAACATATGAATACTTGTTTTCTCTCTCTTTTAAAACATTCTCTCAAAACAAAATTTATTAAATATTTGACTCAAAAGAAAGTGAAATCAAAAATCTGTTGTCTTTTAAAACGAGTGTAAAAGTATTAATAAAAATATACCTCAAAAAAGGTTTACCACAAACTTTCCGTCAATAATATTGAATGACATTTAAATGTTGAGTAAAATATCCTTAATATAAGTCTTTTTGAGTAATGTATTGACGTTTTTTCAAACAAATGAGTGACAGAAAACACATGTAAACAAATACTACAAAGATATTACATCAATATAGTTGTTGAACTAGCACAATCAATAGTGCAACCACAGCTTTTTAAATAAAACAATCTATTTAAACAGCCCCGGGTAAGTTTCAACACTTTTCTACCATAAATAATATATACATGTATATTTTTTTTCTTGTAATCCATCAAAAAAAATTGAAACCATTTATTGATATTTCAATGAAAATACGAAAAAAATCAATAATTAAATTCAATTTCAAACATAAATTAAATATTAATTCAAATAAATTCAAGTTTTAGTGATTGTCATTGAAATATGACTGAATAAAATGCATTTTTTAATTAGCATGCAACAGTTAATATTTTAAACGGTACAACTAGCATATTTTAACAGAATGTAACTCATATGATGAACCTAGATATAAAAGTTTTGTATAAAAAAAGTTGTAACTTTAAACTTCCGTCTCATTAATAATTCTGTGCAAAAACACTGATAGCAAACAGGGATTGACTTTTATTCGTGTTTTACGTAATCATTAAATCACATAATTATCTCTTATTTATTGATTAATTCAATTGAATGTATGATAAAAAAAAGTATTTTTTATTTGCTTCGAATGTTAAACACAAAAGAGATATTTATTGAGTTTTCATTGTCAATCTAATTATCTATCACATTTTCTCATATGATTCAATTACAATAAAACTATTTTTATTGTGTTTCACAACTCTATTATTGGTTTGCAATTGTATCTGGGTACTTTTTTTATATTACGCAGTGAAAATGCATATTTTTTTATGAATTGGATCTAATCTTAAAATTTGTATATCGATTGATGTCTACGACTTAATAACTTATATTATATAAGACTTAATACTTATGTATATAAAGTGTTTTCAAAGTCAACTCAACTGAAATTCAATATCAATACCAGAGTTTTCGTATCAGAAAACTTGTTTTAATAACACTTTATTTGATTAAATGTTTATTTAATTTAGTATTTATTTGATTTGATTAAAGATTTTTTATTCTGTTTTTGTTTATTAATATGTTTTTACGCAAAAATTGTTAAAAATTTAATCTAAGATTTATTTTATAGACTTTGAACTTAAATTTGATTTTTTTATCACTTTTTTTAATATTAACTTTTTATCGCAAAATTAGTCTGAAATTTCAACTTGAAAAATTGATCCTGGTGTTTGGAATTTGAACCTGATTATATCTTATCTATTAGAAAATTGTCAGCTAATAATCAGTTAATTTAATTCTTGAGTTTTCAAATGTTATCACATTTTAAATATTATACTTTCAATACTTATATTAAATTTCGCGAAAATTTACACTTTATTTAATTGCAGGTTTACTTTGGCTCAAATCCAGTTCACTCGTAAACCACTCATCGACACAATAATCAATAAAATGTTAATAAAAGCCTTTCAATAATAAACTGTAAAAACGAAGACTAAACTCAAGTCAAGAGTCGAATAATATTTTTATATTTTATTTATTTTAAA
Organism: Galumna obvia; assembly: GCA_034695785.1. Taxonomy (NCBI): domain Eukaryota; kingdom Metazoa; phylum Arthropoda; class Arachnida; order Sarcoptiformes; family Galumnidae; genus Galumna; species Galumna obvia. Next base: position 10,366 of record JAQFZM010000521.1, read on the forward strand.
AGACTTTGAAAATACTTTTAAATACAAAAAACAATGAGAATAACGACTAATTCGAGCGAAACTCAAACTACTATTAATGGAAACCACTTTTTAGTAGACAATCAACAGAATAATGAAGACATTGAACGCAAAGACAACTTTGAGATACTGATCGCCAACGATGTGATAACCGCATGTTTTGTCCAATTGTCCAAAATTGCCCTCTCCTTCAGCTATAGAGACAAAATGAAGGACAAGTCTAAAGTGGTATTAAATGTAGACATTATCGGCTGTACTCTTGAAGAATGGGATCAGTCGTCGCCTAAAGTATTGCTAACAATAATCGCTTATCAAATAAGGAGATCCAGAAGAATGAAGAAAGAGATTAGGATCTTATTCTGCAGACACCCGACCCGTGAACTCAATTACGAGGAGGCGTTTGATTGGAAAAAGTCAATCCTTAGTCTTAATTACGACAAGAGTTTAAATAATAATATTAATATTAAGAATAAGCCCTTACTCTTTATAGTGAACCCTAAGTCGGGCAGAGGTAAAGCCCTTAAGATATTTGAAGAATACGTCAAACCATTGCTTAAAGAAAGTGAAACCAATTATGAGACTCAGATCACAGATCGGGCCAATCATGCGATGGAAGTAATGCGTGACTGCGAAGACATTTCCAAATATCGGGCGATTGTTGTCGTCTCTGGCGATGGTCTCCTCTATGAAGTGGTCAATGGACTGACCAAAAGGAGTGATACGTTGAGTGAGGGTAAAATACCCGTTGCCTTAGGAATAATACCGGGCGGTTCGGGTAATGGTTTGGCGCACGCCGTCAATCAGGCGTTTCTTAATCGCGTCAAATCTGTTGATCCAGTATTTGACTGTACATTACATGTGATTCAGGGCAGACCTGTGCCCATGGATTTGGTTCGAGTGACCACTACTAATAACACATACTATTCATTCCTGTCAGTTGGATGGGGTCTAATGGCAGACATTGATATAGAATCGGAAATGTTGCGAATGTTGGGAGAACCAAGATTCACTATTTGGGCGCTCTATCGGTCGTTTGCATTGCGTAAACACCGGGCGATACTGAGTTATCTGCCGGCAGAGAGCACTTCATTCACTGTTCCAGCATTGGGTTCGTCAGTGCCTTCAGATTGGGTGACAGTCGACGACACTTTTATTCAGATCTATTCTGCATTTCAATCGCACATCTCTTCGACGGCCATATTTGCTCCGACCGCCACTTTTGATGACGGAGTCATTTGGCTGGTCTTCATTAAGGGTGACGTTTCCCGCACACAAGTCATTCAATTTTTGTTAGCTCTGGAAAAGGGTAAACACCCGGAGCTGCCATTCATTCACTTCTTGCCGGTTAAGGCCTTCAGAATAGAACCGCTCGAAAATGTGGGCAAAGTTACTGTGGATGGAGAGCTGGTAGAGTCGGGACCCGTCCAGGCAGAGGTTGTGCCCAGAATGGCTTCTATTTTGACTCGATAACACCAGATGACAGCCTGTCTTCTAATCATTTAAAAGTGATATATTTTTGTTGGTCTCTATTCTGAGCGCAAATCAAGTTTTAGTTTATTTTTTAATGAATTCCAATAAAAAACAGTTTTTAAGATATAATTATAACTCGAAATCAGTATTAAATACTTTATCTAATATTTTATTTAATACTCTTTTAATAAACATTTTATTTCTCATAATTTTAACAATTTCTCACTCAAATTAAATTGTAATCCGGGAACTTCTTTTTGTGGCTCATCACTAGCTTTGGCTCTATTTAAGAGTCAACTCTCAAATAATTAGTTGAAAAGAAGATCTTTTGGAGCCTTAATTAGTCGGCGGCGCATATGTTGTCAATGTGTCCGATGGACGGCCTCTTCAGACAAGTATATCAATCATTTGTAGTGAACCAATTAGTGCGACACTTAGTTTAACTTTTCACTTTCATAATTCATTTGATATGAGCAAGGTGTTTCTATTTTAATCAATTTTAAGCTTTATTTTAAATCTAGGATTCATAAACTTTATATAAATCAATGACCAAGATGGTATTATGAACAATATTGAGAAATAGAATAAATATTTCAATAAATAACAATATAATAAATAGTGCACCTTGCTCACTGGAAATTAGCAAATGTGTGTTTGGAAATCTAGCAAGCTAATTCGATATCAAGTATACACTATTGCGGACGACTTGACGTTTAAGTAAACTAACGGATCATTAATACTTGAAAACTATGCGACACATACTTAAGGCCAGACTCAGACACGCTATAGGAGCAAATCAAGTGTGCATGGTCACTTTTATAGACTCAAATCTAAATGTTATCTTTTTGAAAATAATAGCATGATAGATTGTTAAACTTGTTTTACAATTGCTCTTGGTTATTTTTGTAAATAGTTTATAGCCTTTTTTTAAATCGAAATCTAATCGGAGACAATCGGTTAGTCCTTATTCTGAGTACTTCTCTTAAAGATATTTTATTTGAATAATTAGTTAAGACTGGAGTCAAGCCTTCAATCGATTCACTCGAATGACTTTCGAGTGAATGCTTTGCACAGCATTTGCCACAAAACACGGAGTAATTGAAATAAAGGGCCGAATATCCTGTCATTCACTGCATTCACTTGTTTTCGACAAAATATAATAGAAATGTAAAGTTTTATCTCTTTTTTTGCGAATCAATTAAGAAATAGTCTGTCGATCAGAACAATAATTATTTGTGGAAATCATTTGTTTTCTATTACTTATTGACACAAAACTCATGAGAAATGTTGAGAACTGTCGACAAAATAAGATAATAGTCTCACATATGTATCGACAAAATTAAGTCACAAATTGACCACAAATTGTTTGCTATAATTGGAACCAATGATCGATTAGTGGCATATATTTTAGCCTTTCATCTGATTCAGGGATGGCCAACACTACCACTTCAACTCTACTTCTATGCAGAATTTTAAATTATTAGTTGACCTTAAATAACCAAGATTAAAATTAAGATCACTCAAATCTCTTAAACATATCACCTTTTAATAAGTAGTTTAAGAGTACCTTGAAAAGTTTAATTTTGAATCTATATATGATAACTATCCTTGCTATTTCGGAGGATTTTCTTTTTGGTCAACTCTGCATAAAAGCCAAGTTATAACAACTGTTCCCAAAATCAATAGACTTTCACTGTTTTGTCAGTTCTTTCAATAGTTTTTATCAAAAGAAGAAAAAAAAGTGAATCAATATAAGTGAGGCTAAAATCAATTGAATTTCAATCAAAAGTAAAATTATAAGAAAATTCAATAAATACCTTAACTAAAGCCCAGTTTCAATTGAAAATAAATCAATTTGAACAAGTTAATTGCACGTTTATTACATTTTGAGTAGCTATTTCTAGACAACTAGATAATTCTCTTTTAAAAATCAGCCTAGATCAAAGAAGTATTGCGCTAAAATTAATTACTCAATTAAAGCAATTGTAAAATTGGCAAAAAAAACTAACTAGATGAAAAAAAGGCAGCAAAAAATGGTGAGTTTGATAAATCAATTGAATAAATTGATCGACAATTTTAATTACAATTCGATTATAACTAATATTTTTAAGAGAATTCGAGATCAAAGGAAAGCCCATTCTTTAAGAGTAAAAAGAGTTTTACCACTAAAATAGAGAATTGTTTGTATTGTTTGCACACTTTTCACTGCAATTCAGTTATTCTTGTATTTCAATAATCTATTAGACGTAAAAACAAATTGCAATTTGCAATACATAACAATCAGATCCGATCGCATCACTCATTGCTATAATGAAAGAAATTCTCTCTCCTTTTCATAGACATAATTGCAGTGCAATTCTTCATCTAATCGGGTGGTCTTCCCATTCATCGATAGACAATTGCGTTAAAAAATTGATTTCAATGCAATGTTTTGTGCTGTCATTACATTAGACTCAATACTAACAAATCTCTTTCCAAATGTATATTTCTCTCCTTTTCTTCGATTCCGATATAATTGACTCAAAAAAATATATTTTAAAATCAAAAATATTTAATCAAATAATAAGTATTTCAAAGACAACAAAATCCAATCAAAATCTTATTATTTATAAATAAGTTTCGGTAAAACATCACAAAAGAGTTAAATAAGTTATAAACCATTTTCTTAATGAAATGAAAGTCTATTGTAAAGGAAAGCCATAAAATTATTAGCACTACTTTTCACTAAAATTTATACAAATGAGTGGAAATATTCATCAAAATGGCATTGTTTCAAAATTTAATGCAATTCTATAGGGATAGGGATATCATTACAATTTTGTACATCAATTTTATTCACTTCACTCATACTTATTGTTTGGGCGCTCTATCGCTCTCTTCGTTCCTCTCAATTGCCTTAAATATAGAATTGTATTAATGTTGGCTTTTGTCGGCACTCCATTAGTGATATCCCAACGAGAAAGTGGTGCACAGCCTATAAGTGGCAAAGAGTGTGTAAAACACGCGAAAATAATAAGGAACTAAAATGTATTTTTATTGCTTATTCTGTCCGCAAAGGCCGACACAAAAGCCAGTAATCATTGCAATCAATTTTTCATAGAAAATTCAAAATAGGTCTGACTTTTAGGGCTTTACAAACGCTATGCTATTAATGGTGAGAAGAATCAGTGCTCTCACTGTTTGAGTGCCAGTATTTGAGTGTTTTGTTTCATTTAAGGAGTCATAGGATCGGATCCACAATATCTTTGACTCACACTCTCTGTACGCAAATTTGTGCCGAAAATTGTATTTTAGTTACACTTTATTTTCTGCACCGAATTCGCGTTCCTTCAGGTGTCTGTTCCCTCTCTCTATCTCTGGCAGTGAGCACAGGCTCTGTATGTGCGCTGCAATTCTTCTATTGTGTCAATCTTTCAGTTTGTGATCAGTATTTACTTCTAAGGGCTGTAGAGATAGATTCGACTTAGAAGTGGAGCCGACCCTACGGGAGATCCATAGCCTAAAACTCATAGAGAAAAATACGTCTGCAATACCAGTCCGGGAATGTCTTTACAGGTGAACCAAGATTATTAAAACAGTGAGACAAAGTGGAACAAGCTTATTTTATTATGATTGATTTGGTTGAATACTAGCAAAAATCAAAACAATTTGAATGACATATTGAAAACGTTTTTAATTTGTTAATAACATCGAAACGGTTTTTGCATGATATTTATACCGATAATAAATTGAGTTTGCTTGTTTTTTCTAGTGTTGCCATTGCAAGTGTTAAGAAACCCAACTGTTCTGTGCAGTGGTGCCCAACAGGTGCTATAATATTAATATATTTTATGCTAATTATAGTTAACACTTGACGTATCGGCAAAAACTATTGACAGTCGGGTCTCTGAAGCGATTGATTTACAGATTTTTATTTTATTGAAAACTTTTAAAAACACATCATTTCTATTGAAGAAAAGCTATTTTTTCTTGGATTTGACTTTTGGTTTAGACACTCAGTCCAGAGATAGTGTGAGAAAATATTTTCTGTTGAAAAGAAAATTTTATTTAATAGTCTTTCGAATCGTCCAGAGTTTGGCTTTAAATTCATTTATTAATCAAATGAAAAGTCTTTTTTCGTTATTCAATTCAAATTATATTTAAGTTTTTCCTCTAAATCTCTATTAAATATAATTTTCTTTATATTAATCTCCGTTTGTATTGAAGATTATATTTTGAAAAATTAATTTTTATTGAATTAAATCCTGATTAACAACTATTGGAGAGAGAGAGAGAGAGAGAGAGAGAGAGAGAGAGAGAGAGAGAGAGAGAGAGAGAGAGAGAGAGAAAAGTAAATAGATATTTATTGAACTTAATTTGTCGGAAAATTTTGCAAAATTTTTATTTGAGTAATAATAGGTTTAAAGATGGGAACCGTTTTGTTGATACCGAACGACATTTTTCTAAAAAAATAAAGTTTTAATGAAAAATCATTTCTAAAGCATTTTATGTCCAATTAAAGAGTGATCGGAATAATTTTTTTCTTAAAGAGTTGGCACAACCCTTACAGTACTTAATATAGAAAAAAAAGACTAAATCGTAAAAATAAAATTAAAACTCTTTTGAAAAGAGTCTTTACTCCCAAAAATATTTAACGATAACTTCAACGATATTTTATGCGTTTTTAACAGTAACTGAAGTAAAAGAAGTATTTCCTAAGAATTACTTTTTAATATAGTTTACAATAAGAGTTAAAAATAAGAACTTCTTCTACGATAAGGTTATCAGAGAAGAGACAGAATTTAAAATCAAATTTAATTATTTTTCTTCTTTTAATTCAAAGTACATAAACTTCCTTAAGATCGAAGAGTGCTATCGGTTTGTGTCTAATATTTACGGCTTTTAAAAAAATTGAGTGAAGAAAAAGACGACACTTTTTATCAGTTAGTAATTCATATCACAAATAGTTTTAGAGAAATAGAGAGAGAAAAAAATGCAAAAAAACATTAATAGTGTTAATGATCTTAAGCTTGTTATTCAACATAACTTTGAAAGAAGACATTCCGAAATCAATAAAAACGAAAAAAGTTTTGCTCAGTTTTTCTCCGATATTAACAAAAATCCTGAGTTTTTATTTATTTCAAATGAATTCTTGTTTTTATTTAATTTCATTTATTTTTTCTTCATTTGAGTTCTCATTCATCGAACAAATAGTGACATAATATTGAGTTAAATTAAATGTTAAACCATTTAAATGTCGAAATATGTCATCAAAAAAAAGGGTTAATCAGTATATTGAAATGCAGATGTGCAAGGCCATTCTAAAATACATCTAAGGAGAACCGCCACTCTTTTTCTAACCAAGCTACTCAATGTTCAAAGTGTGTGAAATGAATAAATTGTCAAGGTTGTTTATTCTAATTTCTATTTTTCCACTCTTTGTGCTTGCTAACATAAATCTAATGTTATGTCATAGTAATTAAAGTAAACATTTAGGTTTTAACGCTCTTTTATCCAGATAAGCATCCGGTCCATTCTATATTAAAGGCTTAGACAGCGGCGAACAAGTATTTCCTTTAAATAAAACTAAGAACAACAAGAACTACCTTGCTCACTCATTCAGAATAGTGTATAGTATCTGAAGTTTTAATTGAATTTTGAGATATTATTCGCAATTGTTATGAATCGCGTCATTGAATATACGATGGCTTTAATGCATTTCGTGAGCGGCCCTTAGATTACAATTAATGAATTTGACAAAAACAACAGCACTTCTCCAAAAATGGTTTGTTTTGCCACTGATTGCCAGGAAAGCCATTCTAAAGAATGAAAGAGTCGCTGATGAGCACAGAGTCGCGCATAAGTCGGATGTAGTTTAAGAGTCAAAATAAGGTTTAGGTCTCGACTTTCATATAAGACGGGCCACTCTTTAACTATACCTAACAATTGAGGGCTACCTCTCTTACCATAGGAGAGAAGCCCTCCACAAGAATGAGTGGTGGCCAACATTATTGCCAACAGTATTTAGCGATTCATTTGTACGCATTTAAGAGGAGTTCAACTATAATATAGGCTGTTTTGTAATTTTAATAATGGCCACACACGAGGCCACACATACAGCTGTCACATACTGTTGCCCTCTTCCATAGCCAAGAATATTATTTTATATTTAATTCAAGCCCTGGAATAAAGAATATGTGTTTCCTCTTGAATTGAAATCTTGTTTACCATTAAAAAACTATGTCTTAAGTGTTGCGAACGTCTTATGACTTGAAGTGCAAAACAAATGAGGAAAATATAATTTGAAAGGAGTTTTGACTCGTGTTTTATGCCTATTATGTCTTTAATTAGTTATTTCAGTCGATTTAATTCATTTCATTTAGTAATTGAAAAAACACTAATACTTGACTTTTAAGTATCTCTTAATTGAATTAATAATTTTTTTTCTTTTATATTATAGCTCTCTCTAGAAAAGCATCTGGCAACATTTCACATTTGAAATGAATTAAACACAATTTGATATAAATAAAAATAAATGTATTTATTCTGGAGTCGTGTGTTTTGTGTCTTAATTTTTTGGTGAAACAAAAATCATAATTTTTTTATTCAATTAAAATTAAAAGTATTTTTTTGATTCAATGATATCTACAGAAAAAGAAACAATTTTTTTGATAAATAAAACTCTAATTTAAAAACATTTCAATTAAAACGACAGAAGAAATCATTTGATGACCCCCTTCAGGTTCCCCATCACTGGATTTGTGGTGTGCTGTTGGTATACAAGAAGACTGTGTGGCTGTAATTCATTGTGAATAATATGAAGAGATAGTATTTGTCAGATAATTCAGTTGTTCTCAATTGAAATGCATATAAAAATGCTTATCATTTAATTTAAATGCTCTAACATTTAGATATTGTCTGATTGTATGCAATCCAATAGTTTATGGTTTCAATGCAAACATCTAAACAACTCATCTAAATGTCTAAGAAAGTGGACCTAAACCTAGTGATGAAGTACTGGCGAAGTACTGATTGCACAGATTGTGAAACGAATCGTTCAAAGCATGTGGTCTTACCATAAGATTTAGCATTATATGCCTGTTCTCACTGTTGGCATGTCTACCCCAAAATGCAACCTGTGCTCTCCTCTAAATTGAGCAGGACACTAAAATACATGTATAATCTTGTGTTCTGAGACAAAACAAAACTATAATTTATTTAATGTTTGACACAAAAAATTCAGTGAAAACATTGAGAAATAGAATTATTAAATATTTAAAAACTTTTTCCTTCACTAATGTCTTATCGGTAATTATATAATATTCTGTGCACTTATGTATGGCCTCTCGACTAATAGTATACATTTAGACGAGTGGTCACTGAAATTGATCTCAAATATATTTTTTAACATAAGTTAAGGCACTTTTGAAGACAAGACATATCTATTACTAGAATTTGAGGACAAAAATAATTAAATATTTGTTTCGCGTTTATAGTCTTTCAAAAGTTATAATTATTTATAAATTTTTGTCTCTTATTTAATATGTATTTTATATGCAATTCACTCAAACACACAGTTCTGATAAATTAAAGAAAATATTATCTCAAAGCAAAAAATATGTGAAAATTCTTCACTAATTTTATTTAATATGATTTCAAAGAGATTCGTATATAAAGAGAGGTATGAAAAAGAGCTCAACCTTTAAGTCCTTTACTCCTTATCAGTCAAGAAGAGGAACGATATTAATTTAAAGTCATTTAATTTGAAATAATAATAATTTTTTATGATTTGTTCAAAACTTGGAAAATATTTTACACATAATTTTGTCGAAAAATATCATATCTTAATATCTGTGACTTTTGAAACTAATTCTAATTATTTGTCATAAAAATTATTATATTAGAAATAATATTAATAAAAATCAAGTAAATATTTTAACCTGAACAATTTTTAATCTTATTTGTACTATTAAAATTTTTTCCGATTGAAATAACCAAGATAAAACTGGAATACCTGAGAAACAAAAGCAAAAAAAATTAATTTTAAGACATTCTTTGGAATACCTATTAATGTGAGGCCTGAGAGCGCCCATCACTGGACTACTCCTAACACTTATATCACTACCACTGCTATTATCAAATTTTCATGAAAAGAACTGAACTCGTTGTTAGGTTAGAATTATCTTGTATTATACGGGCATTATTTTTGTCGGATAACAATAGTTTATATGAAAATATTACACATATTCTCATTTGTGATGAGCCGATGGGCAGTAATTGTCAGTCGTATATCTCAAACAAACTATTCCTCTGCTCTCTCTCTCTCTCTCTCTCTCTCTCTCTCTCTCTCTCTCTCTCTCTCCTCAAAAAATAATACAATTGAATGTATAAATGGCTAAGAAAATATGTTTTTGTATATTTTCTACACCTTTATATGTATTAACAACAAAGCAATTACTATACACTCTCTGATGTCAATCATTGGCCACAATTGCTATTATCAGACGAGTGCACGACTAGAACCACAGAGGCTCACCTCTAATCAAGTCTAATAAAAAAAGGGCCGAAATTCAATCAAAATATTTTATAAGAAAAATATTTCGTAAATATCTTTTACAACGATTTTTCTCCAAAACATAAACGACTATAAAATTGAGAAAATATTTGAGTGAAATATTCGTTTAAAAATATAAAAAATGGGATCAAATAAAAGAGATCTTCATATCTATAATTGATTTTTTATATGAGAGAAAGAGAACAAACAGAAAACTAATCCAAAATAAAACTTATTCTGGAATTTCGTTCTCCACTTTTCTTAAGATTATTTATAATATTTTTTTCTCTGAATGTCTTTTATCGCAATCAATAAAATGCCATAAAATTAATTGTTATGACTTCTGACATATCCATAGAATTTCAATTAATAAACATTTTTGAGTTGAGCCGCTAATTCAGAGGACCACAAAATATTCCGTTCACATACAGACTACTTATGGCCAATAAAGTGCGATATAAAATCATCTAGCACTTAACTTAATATATTATCAATGAAAATTAAATATATAATTAGAGCTAATGGCAAAAGTTGCCTCTATCAGCATCCCTGTTGCACCTTGCATATTTATGCTACCAGTATCATTTTTCTGGAAGGAATTACTTAAATTATAATTCGTTATTATCTCAAACGATACCATTTAATGATTAATCGAAAGAACGAAATCAAAATTATATGAAATTAAAGTTAAATTCTTTTCGTCGACTTATTATCTAAACTATACTCTAATTTATAGAAACGTTTATTAAATATTTGTGGTCTTATAAATTAAAATTTGCAAGATCATCACCACCAGCACCATATCTGCCACAAGTCCATTAGACTTCATTATCAGTAGAGGACTGTAGCACCAAATCTACTGTTTTTTTTGGTGAGACTCTGGTCTACATATAAAACTTGAAATTATACTTCAAAACCGATGCTATCGTTCTATTGATGGCTTTCCTTATTATAGAGACACCGAACGATAAATACTATTTGACAATAACACAGATTAAACAAAAATTCCCATTTTGTCCAAATCATCTTGACATCAACTATGCGAGAGAGAGGGAGAGAGAGAGAGAGAGAGAGAGAGAGCTATTTTGAATGCAAAACGAGAGCGAAACTTATTCTAAGATTAGGTGTCAAGTATGCGGTCTTTTGCGTTGAGAGCTCAGCACAGGTTAGGCATGAATTCCTGGCCAACTGTGTTATAAATGACAGGACAGGTAAGAAAACTATAGTATTACAGTTAATGTCGGCATTAATTCGGCCGAAATAATAACAATAATAACAAGTTTTCATTTATAATTTGGACAGTTCTTCGCCTTATTCTTGTCGCTCATCTCATACTACCCTTCATTCTAATAGTCAACAAATAGTGGAAATACATTACAATGTGTTTGGGGCTGAGCCGCCTTTCCCTTTGCCACACAGAGAACAGGCGTTCTGTTTGATTGTGAGTTTTTTGAAAAATTTGAGTCATTTTTAATATAAAAATGTATATAAATATGTGTCAAAAATGGAGTGAATATGAGATGAGAGGCAAATATAAATTAAAAGCTGATCAAAGTTGAAAAGTGAACAGCACTAGTGAACACCACATCTATGAGAGAGCCGCCAGAACCACACATGAAGGCAAAGATCATCGGCATCTTTTGCTGGAATGCCCTTTCATTGTTTTCTAGGCGTGTTATGACGAGCCTAAGGGACGGACTCTATTGCAACCACAAGACCTGACACCACAACACAAGAAGAATATAAGACCGCATTCGATGATCGAAAGGCGAGCTTTCAATGCATGCAAACGTCTTTCACACAAAACTATTGTAAAAATTAACAATTTTTCATATAAACTACAGTCAAACCTCTTTATTCGATAAATAAATCATTTCGTTGAATAAATAAAACCATATTTTAATGGTTGAGACAATTATTGTATAATAAGAGGACTGAAAATAGCGGACAATTAATGCATTCAATAACGGCTCACAAATAATGACACGTCTTTAGTATTGAATGAGAAATAGTATTATTTGAGTTAAAATTTGTGGTTATTTTTAAACCTCTATTTGTATATCCAGTGAAATGTGTATTATTTTTTGTGTGCCTTTCAGTTGTGTTCACCATTTGTTGTATAGTCTGAGGGCTCGCGTGAGGCAACTGTTAACGCAAATGTCACGAAATCTTATGGCAAATTTGGCCCTCAAATAGCTCTCAAACGAGAGCCGAGAGGCCGACCCCAACATAATGTCGGCACTCATTAAATACCTATCGATAGGTAAGAAAAAGAAGGCTTTTATTCGGAGATTCTTTATCTCGTCGTTTGCTTTTGCACACAATCTTCGTATGAGAGAGAGAGAGAGAGAGAGAGAGAGAGAGAGAGAGAGAGAGAGAGAGAGAGAGAGCGAGAGAGAGAGAGAGAGAGAGAACTTTTGAACTATCGGTTCCTCAAACGGTATATAAATGTTGTACCAAATTAACCAAATCGATAATCACACCTATTGTGCCATTAATTGTATAATTGGCACAAAACCACTTCACTCTGGTATGAGAGACCCACATCATAGTTAGGGGCATAACCAAGGGAGGGATGATTAAGAAAAGCCACTAATTTTATAGATTAATTAAAATGTTGGGTAAAGTTTGAAAAATGATGGGTTCTTAATCTTCTTGACATCAAATTATTAAACTCGACAATTAAATTTAAAAGTGTAAGGGGCAAAAGAGGCAAAAGAGGCAAAACCTATTTTTAGCAAGCTACAGCAAAAGTAAACTATTGCTCTACGATCTAATTAAATCAGTGGTAAGTGTTGGAGTTTGTCCCATCTTGGCAATATTAATGGCGCAAATAACTATAGCTAATTCTCATAACCCTTAGACCTTTGGATGTTTTTCAAAATGAACTTTCTCTTTGAAGCCCAGGTGGGCCCTAATTAACATTTCTTCGCTACTGAACAACAATAATCTTTATATGTGTTTAACAAAACATCTTTCGTTTGGAAACGTTTTCCCAGTGTTTTGTCAGAAAAGATACAAAAAATAATAGAAATAAGAGAAAACACTTAAAGTTTATATTAAAACAAATTATAATTTTCTCTACTTTTTCCTACTATTCGTGTAAAACATTGCGTGAGTTTTAACACAAACACTTCTCTATCCCTTCTTAAACACTATTCTCTTCCCAATCAAAGCGTGAATCAGTTTTTTCATTATTTTTTTATTATTATTTTAAATATTCGATTAAAAAGTAATTTTTTATTTTCAATAATAAACTTATTTAGTATATTCTTTAGAACAAACTTTGATAGTATATATTCATCTTATTATTCTTTATAAATATTTATCTAATTTTCTCTCACTTTTTAAAAAACAACTCTTTATTTCAGTATTTGTTTTGAATTTATAATTCAATTGTGTTATTATGTCATGAGTTCTGTAGTAATGTTATCCCGACACAAATGAAAAATGGCTTTTTTCAAGCTATTATATTGGTTGTGCACCTTGCAACGTTTTATCAATTAATATTAATAATTATTTTTGAAGATTTCATTATTTATTTTTTCGCTAAAATTCCAGTAAAATATTATCCTTTTCTTAACTATTCATATGAAGAGTCATGAAATGGGTTTTCATTTTTATCAACTCTTTATTCACAAATATATTCGTAGATTAGATTTCTTTTAATTTAATTTAATCTTCACTTATTTTAAAAGTTAATTGAAGTTATCCAGGAATTTGAGATTTCTTAAAACATCTCACCTTTTCATCAAAATTATGTCCTAAAAAAGTCAACATTATTATTCAAAGAGCAAACTGAACTAGATAACTTAATTCCTATTTAAAACATGCATTTAATTGTATTAATAAAGAAAAATAAATTTCTATTTATGTTCTAGCTAATATTTATAATAATAATCATATTAGATAAGCAAGATCAATTTTAGAATCTTCTTATTTTAAGAATCAATTATTTAAAACATTTCTTTTTTGTTGAAATTCATGAGAAATGGAAGAAATGTCTGAATATTTGTGTTTATTGTAATGCAATCCACTGTAAACTATCGGTTCATTAGTTGGGATATCCGTCCGACACATTTGAGAAGTGTTTCTCTAAAGCAAACCAATGAAAATCTATTAAAAATTGATCCAAAGAAGAAGAAATGAACTGAAGTGCGTATGGAATGCGTCCAACCATTCGTTAATTAGTCGGCGCTTCTCTTCTGTTTTGTCACTTCATTTGGTTCTTTCGCTATATTTGTATCCAAAGAAAATGACGCGTAAATCAATCACTGGTTTGTCCACCAATTAGTACATTTTAGTACATTTTAAACATCGAGTGCTCTAATTTACAAACGACTCTCAATTCTTATCTTACATTTCAGTTGAGTTTTTAGTTTCGTTTCCGAACCTCAAAATGAATACACGATTGAAAAAATATCACGACTTAAGCGACTTAAGAGACGGGATTTTCCCAACTCTTTAGCATTTGATACAATGATAAGTAAAACTCGAAAAGTATTTAAACTTTTCTCTCGATTTAAAATTTAAAAGAATATCTCAAAATTTATTATCAGTCGAAGTCATTAATGACAAATTTTAGCTAGATAACACAATTCAAACGTTTTAAAAGTATAAAATATGAACATATTTTCATGCTCATGGTAAAATTGCCAGTGAAAACTTGAATTTTGTTCAAAATAAGCGAACACTAATCTATGATAATTTCCATTTCACTGAGAATTTTGTTTTCGAGTAAAAATTTTAGCAAAAATTTCTTTAATAAACTGAACAAAGAATTGAATGAAGACGTGTTTGAATTCGTGGTCGCATTTTTGACTAATTATAAACCATTATTAGATTCTATGCCAGCGCTTAATAAACCCTCGAAGAAAGAGAGCTCTTCCTTTGAATGCGTGACTCAAACCAAAAAATATTTGAGGCTTTGAGTGAGAGGCAGGTCTGCTATAATTAAATTAGGCATAAATACAGTATATTTCGCATATTTTCAAGATTAGAGTCACAATCAATTACTGTCATCTAATGCAAGACTGAGAGTAGAGTATCGCCAGTGAGTGATGCCTTTCCCTATTCTCTATGATATAACATGATGTTTGACAGTGAACATATCACCATGATACTATTTTCTACACCATAATTAACAGTTTCTATTTGTTTTAATGGCTTTTGTTACGATTCATTAGAGTGGAAACGAATTCCTTTGGACAGACCTCAGATCCTGTGCTAAGAATTTTGTTCATTCACATTTTTTAACAGAGCTCTTATTAAACAAGTACATGCCATTAGTGTAAAATGATCTTGGGAATATTTGCTTCTAAATCTAATTTTAATTAATATATTTTTCTATAAATTAAAAAAATATCTATAATTAATAATTTCTTATAATTATTACTAAAATATTCGAATAAATGGTTTTAATAAGAAAAAGTCGCACGGTAGATTAAAAATAAAAAATTCTGATGGATGAAAAAACGGTTTGATTTTAAAGGACTTTAATCTTTTGGTAATTAAAATTCGTGTTTTTATAAATATTTTCTTCAATGTTTTCTAACATTTCAATCTCTTTGACCAAGATTATTTTATCAAAATCTCTAACATAATTTAAGTAAGGTTATTTTTTTGTGGAAATTTTACAAATTTTAAATTAATTATTTGTTGAGAAATTATAACCAAAAAAATCTATTAGTTTTAAATTAAAAGTGTAAACAAAATTTATAATTAATGTATTAACAAAATTTTCCTTGATTATTAAGAGATGGTAGACAGGGAGTCAAAATTATTCTAGAAAGTTATCCTTCAAAAAAGTATGAATAAGGTTCTAATTAAAAAAAATACCCAGGTCCTAATCGTTATTTATCACTCAATATTAGGATTAAATCCTTTCAAACTTTACATGAAAGTCATTGGAACTCATTTCTCAATATTTCCAATAATAGTTAATATTCGATATAATATTAATCACTTGATTTTTGATGATAAGTGTCAGATAAAATTAAGCACAAAATTGTATATTTTCCTCTTCGCACAGAATATAGTCATTTAATAATTTTTTTCTATAAAAATAATTTGTATCTGAGCTCAGATCCAATCCTCTTATCGATTAAAACGGCGTTTCATTGAAAAAGTCAGTCAAAAATACTAATTAAATATTTATATGAATTTCTCCATTAATTTATAAGCAATTAAATTATGATTAGCTCTGGATCTTATGATTATATGAAGAGTTTATAGATTTATATTTAATAATTAATAGATTTATGATTAATGTACACAAAATGTATGTCTATCTATGACTACTCTATACCTTCTTTTCATATCTGATACTAATATGAGTTAAATAGTGTCAGGAAGTGTTTCAATTTGTATTTGTCATAGATTATAATTAATAATATAGTTTCATGGTAGTTTTTACATCGATAGAAAAGTTTCCATTTTTAGTTATGATTTGACCATGCTCATTATTAGTATTTGTTCACTCATTACTAGTTTAGATGTAAAATATCGATAAGAAATAGATTTTTGATGAAAAGTCTGGAATCAAAACAAAAATTATCCACAAATTAGTGAAAAACTAATCATTATTTCTGTTAAAATGTATTTTCATTTCATTGAATTAAGTTTTAATATGAATACTTCTTTTTATTTTATTCTGTTCTTAATTTAGTCGATTGGGATGTCTGTGCGAAGGCCTGAAATTGTAGTTTTTCGGTGAAAAATGAACCGAATAATTGTCATCTGTTGAGACAGTCATAAGATGTGATGGATTACAACTTATAATTATAGCAATTTTATAACATTAATAAAAATGTCAAAAACGACGCGTTCTCTCCTTTTAAATCCTATATTTAAGATGTGCTTGCTTATGGTATTATGTACATGAACTCTTGTTAAATATCAAAGGGGAGGACCACTTATGGCGTTCATTCATAATTATAATATTCTTTTGGGTATTTCAATGAATAATTGTTTCAATTTTAGGGCTATTTATGACTTTTGGCAGATATTTACAAATAGGCCTAGTTAAAATTATTAGCTGTTAGTCATGTAAAAGAGAATGAATAATAAAATATCCAGGTTATATTAGAACTTAATGTATTTATTTAAATAATGATTATTATTGACATTTAAAGACAATTATTTACAGAAATAAAAACATATAATAACAGTAAATATGAAATTATAAGCAAAACATCTTATATTTCAAAGTTTTCCTTCAAATTAAATGAAAAGTTAACGAATGGCTAATCTTTTGACAAATAATAATTAGATTAATTTACAGAAAGAATTATGATCTAGATAAACTAATGATTAATTTTTTGTACTTTTATATAATATCCATATATAGTTATATAGAAATGTTATTAAATAAGAAATAAAATGTTAACAATTTGTCGAAATTAATGAGAATTCAAATTAAATTCTAATGAAATTCATAATTAATATCTAATAATCTTATAATAAATGTATAACTAAAAGGGCTAAAGGGCTAACCCACGTATTCCGGGCCCAAACTGAGAGGTATAGTAAAAGGGAGGCTTCAATTCGTTTGCGTGGGCGGCCACAAAACCAAACGGATCAGTAGTGTTGGCAGACATATGGCCTGTGCCAGAGCCGAAAGAACCCGAGTCGAGCATATTAGGCATACAGTTTGGACTCGTTGAGTGACCCCAATGGCCACCACTGGAACCGGTGTTATTCAGTTTATTAGTAGTGTTTGAGTGGTTTGTCATCCAATTGGCTGCACTATTGTCTCGATCAGTGATGTTGGATGTGTTGACACCATTTGTGGTACCGGTGCTCACCTGCAACGAACCGGAATAGTCGGTAACATTGCCGGCACAGCCACTGATGCCTCCGTTAAGCATATTTAAAACCTAATCAATAATTAAAATACGGATTAATATTAAACTTAATATTAAAATAAAAGATTTGATTTGAGTTTAGATTAAATGATAGGAAAAAATAGTAAATGAATTAACAAATAATAAATCAAAACATCTCTTCTCAGATATATTTAAGTGGAAAACTCATTCGTCAAATAAAATGTTTGGCCAAATGTTTAAATTATTGAATGATAATTGGATTCAAACAAAATCATTGATAACATGATGAATGGCTGTAATTTTGCTTGTTTCTTTTTAGTTTTTCGCTCAGATTTCCAGATTATTTAAGTTTAAATGTATTTAAACCCAATATTACTGTAATTATCGATTCATTTAAAATTCATATAAAGAAAACAAATCAATAAATTACTATAAAAACTAATTCTCTTTTAAAGAAAAACTATATTTTTATTATCAAAATTCAAAAGAATATAACAGTTAAGTAATTATACTATAGAAGGAAAAAAAAGGTGTTTTCAAAACTCAAAACACATTTAAAGGTATGGCTATAGAGAAGAGTCATTGAGAGAGAAGAAAATCTGATGATATGATTGTATGGACGGAACCGTTTCCGCAATTCTTCAGACAATTACCAAACAATTGCTATTGAATTGAAAGGAAAAGAAAACGTCTGAAGAGTTGTCGCAATAATAGACTCCAACTGTAAAATGCAATTTTCAAACAACAATTGAGTTGAGGCTTAGGTTACACTCGATTTTTGACACTTTACTACAATTAAGGCTTTACTTCTCTATTATAGCCAAACATTTTCTCTGTTATAAAAACAGACGAATAGACAATAAAACCAACAAATGATGAAAATTATTGTTTGACTCAATAGTTGTCCAATACTTGAAAATATAGAGAAGGAAATAATAATTCAATTTTTTTTTGCAAAACTCAATGGAAAGACTGAATACTCTGTGCGCTGAGTAGTTGAATGCTCGTGGCACTCATCCATTAACTTTTAGGCAGTTTTTTTTGTCAGTTTTAGTTTAAAAGAAATCATATCTATTGAACAACATATCAAATGATCACAATATGAGTTCCTCTTTTTATGTGTCAGCACAACATATTAATACAAAGCCATATCTTTGTAAATAATCTAGCTTAGTTCAAATTCAAAATTAAAATCACACTTTTTGTGACAAAAATAAAATATAAAAAAATGTTTTATAAGTGAAATGTGTTTCACCTGTTTTTCATTATTATCTCTTCTTTGATATGAAATTTTTATTCAAATAAACTGAATGTTTAACCAAAAAAGAGTTATCTATTATTGAAGCTGTTTTTACTCCAAATATAATGATTTGATGCACAACCATATAGTTGATGCCCTAACCGTATCCGTTGATTGTGGGCTCTGTAACTCTGAGTCCAACATTTATATAGTTATATAAAAGCTTTAATGAAAAGATCTATAAAAGGAATTCATATACAATTCAATTGTGTTTAGATTATAAGTAACTCAATTATTATATCAATCTATGATATACTGATTAGTTGAGCTTCATTTAGGAACTGGTGTTCTTCCTGTGCCCTATCAAACAGTGAAAATGCCCTTCAAATACATAAATGGAATATAAATCTGTTTTATAAAAAGCATAAAATTATGTTTTGATTATTGCGTTAAGAAATATAAACATTTGTTAAAATAGATATAAATTAATAACGTTTTGAAAAAACTAATAAAAATGAATAACATTTCCATTTGTTAACTGGTTTTCCATTTCTAGTTATTTATCAAAAATAAGTTATATTTTCTCTAAAAATCTTATTAATTAAATCAAATGAAATAATGTTTTAAAAAGCATTAATTTATATATAAAATAATAAACATTAGAAAACTGATCGGAGAAGATATACCTTTAAGAATATGACTACTTTTTTTGTGGTCATAAATAAATAGTTTAAATTCAAGTCACACGAAATCAATTAAAAATTGCCTCAAATTTTTATTTGGGAGGACTTCACTTAACTCTCAATTTGAGGCATTTTTCACATATTAATCGAAAAGTCAAAGACATTAAACCTCTTAAACTGAGAAATACTGTTTATGTAATTCTCATATCTTTACTGCAAATTAAATATAAGACACAAAAAACAGTAAACGAACTAAACTTTTCCTAAAAACTCTTATTTTTATTTCAATTGATTTAAGTATTGATCAAAAAATAAGTCTACCGATAGTAGTCTTATCTTCTAAATAAATGGTAAAACTCGAGAGAGAGAGAGAGAGAGAGAGAGAGAGAGAGAGAGAGAGAGAGAGAGAGAGAGAGAGAGAGAGAGAGAGAG
>JAQFZM010000522.1:0-30536 GCA_034695785.1 Galumna obvia
GTACTTAACATAAGTGGTTGTTAACACAAATGGTTATATTTTGCATGATAATTTACTGTTTGCATTTGTGCTTTCAGGATTACTTAATAGTAATGGTTAGTTAACACTGATGGTACTTCATACTATCGATTCCCAACTGTAGATATTTAGTAAAATATTTTTATAAGTTAAATAAGCATAGTAGATTTAAAATTATTTTAAAATAATCAAACTTTTTAATTTGACATCAAGTAAAATTTATTTTTCTATATCTATCTCATATATTTATCTTGGTCTAGATTTTTTTTCATATTATATATTTATAAAATACCATTATCACTTTAGTGAAAAGAGCTAGAAAATCGGTTGACCCATAGAAAATCTATCAAGGTGAAAGCAGGTTACGATAAATATTATAATGAATGTTTGTGCACATTTTTATCAATGTATTGTAAAGTGGCCTTTCCTAACCCTTTCCTAGGATTGTTTCTCAATTTATAAAACTAAACCCCTTTTGTTGACTCAAAATAAAGACATAAAAGTCGTCCTTTATTTTGGTTCAATTCATTACATTCATTGAATTCATTCTTTAATAAAATTAATTTTGTAATGATTTGTGTAAATAATTAAAATATAAATTTAATTATATATTAACTTTTAATTTATTATTATTATTACAATTCATTACTCGACGAATATTATCAAATTAAGGAATATATACCCTATTTATTGTCAAAATGAGGGAATATCTCGATTTTGTATCAACTCTTAGACTCTAAGACTTAGAGACTAATAATTAGTCAATTATTGAAAAGTTTGCAGCAGAAAAAGGTTATCGCTATACTGTGCATAGTATAGTGATAACCTCTTTCTGCTGCAAACTATTCAATTATTGTTAAAAGTTATGTTAGATTTTTATTTAAACGAATGTTTTATGAGTTCTTTTAATTATTTAAATAAATCCTTTCAATTGTTTTGATAATAAAATATTAACGGATTTCAACACTTGTATTGTTTTATAAGCAAATTATTTGACGGGAAATCTCTTATCATAAAAGAGTAAAACTTATTTACAATTAGTTTTTGTTCACAAATAAAATAGTTTTATCTTTTTCTATAAAAATATCAAATATTCATCGATTTTAACAAATATTCTGACTTTGATTTTAAAAATAACTCAAAGTTTACTAAAAAAAACTAAGAGAGCCTTAATTCAGTCTTTTTCTGAGTACTACAAATGACACAAACGAATTGCTATTCCGATAAAAGAGGAAAAATGAAATTTAGAATAATTTAATGGAATTTTGGATTTCTTACTCCTGTCGTCGCTAACAAACAATTTTCGTGGAAAACATGTCGACAATTGAAGACAATAACGTCAGTCGAGAAACGAATTTCTAAAAATAAAATAAGAATTATTTGGAACTGAATTGAAATGAATTGAAATTAAGTAAAAAGAGTGTTATAAAGTTTGACCTCGAGCAAAAATTTTTCGTTGGCATCCCTGACATAAACAGTCTTCGGTGACAGAAAGTCCTCTTTTGTGTTGTCGGTATAGTTTTTGCAAAAGACTATAACAATCGGAAACTAAGACTCGACGACAACTATCTTCTAATTCTGTTTGAAGATTATAATCATGCAAAATTTTAACCAAAGCCTGCATAAGGCCTTCAATCTCTATATCTTTAGGGATGCGTTGAATTAAGGCAATGGGATCTGCCATATGAGTGCCGATGTTTTGTAAGAGAACACGAATAAAACAGGGTTTGTTTAATGAATATTTGATGAGATCTTCCCATAAGTCTGGATCTGAATGTTCTTTACAGAATTCTATGGCATAATTGATGTCATTTAGTTTATCGGTAATCATTTGAAGGGCTTCTTTGGTATTTCCCATTCGTCCCAAAAGAAAAACAATTTCATTGAATAATTTTTTTTTGCGACAAACGTCTAAAGCTTTCTCTAATTGATAGTGATTTGAACTTCTCAAGAATGGCATTAATTTGTCGACACAGAATTGGGCGTACAGGTCGACCAAAAGTCCGTGATATTGGGCACAACTTTCGGGGTCCTTATGAACTAAATGATCTAAATATGAATATAATAAAATAGGTTTTGACTTCAATTTTTTAATGACTAAATCGATTGGAATCGAATCCTGGTTTTCAATGAGTAGTTTAGAGGCCTCGTCGGCATTCAATGAGAAAAACACTTCTAATTGTTCCTGAAGTTTAGAATAGAGACCATAAGTTCGAATTAATTCGAAGACTTGTTTTTGATTTCCAATGTCTTTATAAATGGTAAGGGCTTTGTCGTGCTTTCCCTCTCGAGAGTAGAGTTCAGCCAATGCTTCCAAAAGATATTGATTTTTTGGATCTATTGTTAAGACATCTAAAGTTGCATTTTGTATGGTTGGAATGCTATACAATTTAGAACTCCACTCACGAATAGTCTTAAGAAAACCTTTAGAATCGTTTTCTAAAAATTCTTGTAATACTATTTCATAAATGGCCGGATCCAGAATGAGATCTGGTCCGCGAGGAAGATATGGTGCTATAACTCGCAATTGTCTAATATTTTTAAAACGCATTACTTCTTCTTCCCAAACACTTTTATCGAAACCACATATTGTTTGACATATTTTGGCGGCCGTTTCGTATTGACTGTGATGTGAATCAGTTAATAAATAAGTTAAGTATTTCCTGCCGACACTCAGAACACTATGTTTTCGCGAAATTTTGATATTTTTAACCACTTCTAGAGCTTCTTCGTATTGTTGATGTTCTAAAAGCCAAGTAATGTGATCATCAGGTTCTCGAGGTTTAGCTAAAATCAAATCTTTGGGACATAGAATGAAATATAAACCCTCTTCTGGTAAGGCGTCAACATTATAATCACTACTTCGGCATCTGTTAAATGATTTGGGAGATAGAATATCACTCGATATTTCTTCATAGGTATCGGTTCCAATTGGATTAATCACTTCTACTCTACAATTAAAAGTATCGTTTAATTCATTGGAGTCTCTATTGACACAAAGAACCACAAGATTTGACTCAATCGGCGCAATACCACAAATACCAAACCCAACGTTAAACGAAGAAACTATTAAAGGAGAATCAGTTTTTCATTCAAATAAATAGTAAAAACTCACTCAATTCAACGTAATGTCGCGGAATTTCATTAGTTTGTCGTCTTTTAATAACACAAATTTTAATAGAGTCGGCCCAACCAACCAAAACAGTTCTTTCGTCTCTCCAACATAAATGACACCGAAATAGTTCGGGTCTAAATCGTTGAATGTCGTGGTCTTTGTCTCTTTCAATATAAGTGATTACATTTTTTTCTTCGATGTCATAAATTTTAATGCAGAGATCAGTGGCCCACACAATAAACTGTGAGCGCCAACGAATATTACGTATAAGTCCTCGCGAGTGATGCAATAATGTTGTTCTGTAACGCGCAAGAAATGTCTTCTCATAAAGTATTACCTGAAAGTAAATTTCAATTAATTGCTAAAAAGCTTAAAAATTGTATACTTTGTCGGCCTCTCCCACAACAAATCTTCTCCCGTTTCCCACTTTACAAAAATAAGGATCAATAGCTATGGCTCTGACGGGTCTGTCAAACGAATTGTGATAATTGTTATCCGATGACAACAAACCATTTATAACAATCTAATGACTAAAGTTTTAGAATTTGGAAAAATGATTAAACAAGTGATACATACCCTGTCATCAGAACAAGAGGCCAAATACTCTCCTTTTTGGTCAATACTTATTTGATTTACCGATATTTTATGCTTTTATAAAATAGAAAATTAGTTTTAAAAATATATAAATAGTATTAATAGTATTAATAATATAAATACTAAATGAAATTCTCTGTCGATTCTATTCCCCATTACATCAATTATATGTATTTTCCCGCAATCGGTGCCCAAAGCTATGAACTGAACAACAATTAGTTGTTATAAGAGATAAAGAAACAAACCTTAGAGTGGGCTGACATACAAGTTGTCGACTCTTTCTTCAGAATAGATGTCACATCATTACTAATCCGCTCATATGTCAGCTTTGGTTCAATTTCCTAATTTCATGAAAAACAAATAATAAAATCATTTTTAATAATTAAAATTTAGATTATTTTGTGGACAACAGACAAACCTCTTCACTCTCGTCGTCGATTTCTTCATTCTTTAGTCAAAAAGACAATTATATGCTTTAAATTAAATTAAATTAAATGAAGACTTACGGAAACGGTTTGATTGACTCCCACTTCAGCCATAATTAAGTTTTAATCAATCATTTGCTTTACGTTTATATCAATTATTTTTGTTTACATTTTAAAGTCAATGCATTTAAAACATTTCAATAACGCTATGAAATGCGACGTCTGATGGAACGGAACGGAATTTTATTCCCAATTTAAATCTTAATCTTAAATTTAGCACTACTTTTAAATTTGTTTTAATTTTATTTTAAGTTAATATCTAAAATATACTCAATTTTCATCTAATATTTGTTGAATTTTAAGATAATTTTAGATCTTTTAAGAAAAATATAAGAATATAATCTTAACATTGTATCAGTGCAATCATTTACAATGTAACTTGTATCTTTAATACATTCACTTGAAACTAAAATAAACTAAAACTCGAAAATTATTTATATTTAATTCTGACTTTAATTTTATTGATTTGTATTTAGAAGAAAGAATTTTAAAATTTTAAAAATTATTTAAAAAATAATATTAATGAGAGAAAAATGGGAGAGAAATGGGAGAACATTAGAGACAACGATATAAGGATTGTCTCATTTGTGTTCATCACTAATGCATTTATCCAAACATATGACTATTTTTTGTTAATTTTTGTTTAAATATTATTAAATGAATAATTAAAAGGAAGTTATGTCAACGTTTTCCAATACATTTAAATTGTGGTCAATCATTGATACATTGATTAGAAGTAAAGTAAGAATTAGTTCTTTATTCCAATTAAAAGATCCATTAATTAAGAAATGAAGGGAAAGACCTCTTTCTTTGAACGACTCATTTATTAAATTTTATGTCTTAAAGAGAAGAATATATTCCCAGAAATGGAGTCAATTAGTGATTATGGAAGGGCTCTCTTTTCACAAATTCTTGAAAACATCTGCTCTTTTGAATTTGAAATCATTTGAATCTAACTTTTGTTGATTATTGTGATAAAAATGATTTTCTCTTATGTCGAGGACATTCATTCTCCCATTTTTATAGTTCTGTATATTTTTGAGTCCATAATTGAGAGCAAAAGCCAATTAAATAATCGATTGTTTGAAAGCATTTGTTTAGTAAAGAGAAGTCTGTTTTCTATAAATTATTAAATGCTTTAAAAGTATAGCCAAACATCTCTTCTCTGTTTTCCTCTTTTAATGCAAACATAAAAAGTTTCAAATTTTAAAAAATCGATTCAATCGATTGACTGTCATTCCGGAGATGACTAATATTCTACTCTTTTATTATCAAATTTAAGTTTCAATCAAATGTTGTCTCAAAACTCATTTTTTATGAAAAGTTTTTATATAAATATTTTAATGAGAAATATATCTTTGAATTCCATTATAAATAAAAAGATATGAAATCAAAAACTTTTCACAAAAATGTGTTTTTCTAAGATTTAAGTCAATAATAAGTGAAACGAAACCTTTCATTATTTATAATAATTCTTAAGACCAATAAAAGAACTAAAGATAGTCTGCATTGTTGTCGACCATCGCTTCCATTGGGAGACATATATATTCTTCTATAGAATCCATGTATTTATGAAACGAATAATTTATGGCTTTTTTTCACTCAAAAATTCCTTTAAAGTTGAGCTCAAAATTTTTCAGACGATATAAGTTATGAGTTGAGCTCAAAATTATGACAGTTGGGGGCTTTGAGCTCTGGGCTGGCACTCCATGAATTATTTTCACATTTTGGTACAGCATTATAGGACTCTTCCTCTCTCTCTTCACCGCACCTAAAGCTCCAGTGCCTATCACTTAACAATCATTAATAACTTGGTTTTGCTGTCATTTCTCAAGATTGCATGTATTCAGAGTTATAGTGAAAAAGCCCTGAGCTCTGAATGTCAGCAAATTTTATTCAAAAAAATGTTATTTTGTTTAGTTTTTAAAATAAATTTAATTCGAGTTTATTTCAAATGAAAGTTTCCTCAAACCTAAGAATAGTTTTTCCAAATCGTTTTCCCCTCAAATAATCTAAACATTATCCTCGAGTCAATTCATTTGATGCAATTCTACCCTTTTCTCCAACTTTTCAATTATTTATTGCAAAAAAAACTAAATCGAAATCATTTCTTATGAGAGAGAAGTTATTATAGAAGTTATTATGAAAGTGAGTCACTTCTGAAGTGGAAAAATAATTGAGAACTTTATTCTTAGATATGATGTGAATCAGGACTAAGTAGTCAATACTGAGTACTCCTTTCCTCTTATGTTAAGCTCTCAAATGGAAAATCGAAATAAAAATAATGAATTGAAAAACGACTGAAAATATATCTAATGATTGCTTTGATAGAAATGCAGTAAAATTTGCATACATTTGGACTAATAGTAGACCGGAGCTAACTTTCAGCCAAAAGAGAAGAGAAAGGTGTGGTTGCATTGGAGGCCTCTCTCCTCTCCTCTAAATGCATCCCCGCTCTGTCGTTCCCTATTCCTCCCTTCACCAGTATATCAGTCTGTCTGTCTATTTCATAGCCCATTCCCTCGTCGACTGACACAAAACTTAATTGCATTGATCTGAAGCCCACACTCTCTCTAATTCTCGACAGCGTTAGAGAGAGATAGAGAGTCAAACAACTGATCAATATTTGGTTGAAAACTTCAAATGTTTTGGCGATTATTCTTAGAATCAAAACAATGACTTTTCATCGCAAATGTCGTAACAAATCGTTAGTTATTGTCATTAAGTGATTAATAAATTATTTGTTGTAATGAAGAAAATGGAAAACCTGTTCGATATGTGACTCTTCTGTTACCACAAAATACACATTTTTAGATGCATTTCCCGCAAACTTCTTATGCAACTCTAACTGGACAGCAGACCAGTGCCGGACAGTTAGCAAACACACAATTTGTTGGTTTAGCACAACCACAACAAGTGGTGACAAACAATGGAATCTCTTATATTGCGGGCCAACCAATGACTCAAACTCAGCATCAAATGATTACCGCCAGTAATAGTCTTAGCCCTCAAGTTCTGCAACAATTGTGTTCCCAAAATGTGATACAACCCAACACTCAATATATTATTTCAACTCAAGGATCCACTTCTGGAGCGGCCCTAACATCAATACCTGCGGGTTATCAGACGGTCCAAACTGTCGGCGGACAACAGATTCTCATTCCGAGCAATTCAGTGAATCAACAAATTGTTAATACAGTGCCCACACAAACACTATCGGCCAACAATCAAATGGTTCAGCTCCTTCTCTCTAATGGTCAGGTAATGACCACATCTCTCGCAAATTTACAACTAATGGGAATGACAGCCCCCACACAAATGTGTGCCACTCCTCATCAATACTCATCTCAGATTCAATCAAACGGTAATATTATTGTAAACAATAGTCAGTCGTCAGTCCTTCCACTTCAAACCCAGTTAGTGACCAACTCTGCGGGACAGGTGTTTGCAATAACACCACAATATCAAAATCAAACCCAACCGGTTGTCGCACAGAACCAGAATAATACAAACACTCAATACATACAAATTAGTGGACAACCAATGGTTCAACAAATAGTTGGACAGCAGACACAAGTGGTTAACAATACAACACTTCCCCAACAAATTGAAGAAAATAAGATAACGACTCAACAACAGTTTATTCATCAACAGATAACAACTAATGTTTTCTCACAAAAAGAAAACCAATCAATCAATAAATCCGAAGAAACAATAGATATCCGACCATCAGATTCACCAAATCTGTCAAACACTCAGACCATTGTCTCGTCGACCACTTCCAGACCTCATTCATTAAACTCATCGTTCAATCAGGAAAATACTAGTCAGTCATCAGAAAACTCTGAGATTAAAACCGAAAGAATATCAGTACAAAGTCAGACATCATCGCCCTCTTCATCGAACAGCACAATGGAAGCCGAGTCGACTACTCATTGCAATCTTCCAAATAAAGGTTCTAAACTTTTGTCGAATTTTCATATTTTTTATAATTAATATTCTTTTAATAAAAGACACAATAAGTAATACCGACGCAAATATTGTCGACGGAATCAATTTGGAAGAAATTAAAGAATTCGCGAAGGCTTTTAAAATCAGACGATTATCACTTGGCCTCACTCAAACTCAAGTGGGACAATCACTCAGTGCAACAGAAGGACCCTCTTATAGTCAGAGTGCAATTTGCAGGTATTTATTGTTCAAAACAATGAATAACTTTTAAAATGAAAGAAATGATTATTTTTATCATTCATTTAGATTTGAAAAACTCGATATAACGCCGAAAAGCGCACAAAAAATTAAACCGGTTTTAGAAAATTGGATGAAAGAGGCGGAGGAAAGGTATAAGAATGGGACACAAAATTTGACTGAATTTATGGGTAACGAATCTTCAAAGAAACGAAAGCGGAGGACATCTTTCACTCCATCGGCGTTAGAACTTTTGAATTTGTTTTTTGAAAAGAATACACATCCAACCGGTTCCGAAATGACAGAATTGGCGGAACAACTCAATTATGACAGAGAAGTGGTGAGGGTTTGGTTTTGTAATAAACGACAGGCGCTAAGAAATACTAATAAAAAAGTTGAAACGAATTTCCAAATAATATAAGAAAAACAAAAAACAAAGTATTTTTCCAAAAATAAGTATTAAAAATAGATTTTCGCCAAAACTTTTTGATTCCAAATATTTGTTTATATTTTCAATTAATTATTTCGGACCTCATTTTTAAAACACAATTCGAGTCAACTTTTGTGCGAAAAAACTATTTTTTAAATTCATTTAAAATCTATTAAAAAATGATCTCTTTTTATGTAAATCACAATTATTTTGTAAACTTTTATATTTGTTTTATTAAATTATTATTAAATTTGATTCAAATACTTACTCTTTGTTTCAATAAATTCTTTTAAAGAATAAAATTATTAAATAAAAAAACGAAAAATATTTTTATAATTCATATAATTTTTATGATATAAATTATGTGAAAAACATATAAATCATCAAAAATCCATAAAATTGTGACAAAAAATGAATCGTTTTAACTCAAAGTAATAACAATACTATTGTCAATAGTGTTGCTATATTTCAAAAATACATATTTGAACATTGAGCAAGTTCATTAAAGATCATATATCAAATCTTTTTTAATCATATTTTTAATACTATTTTAAAATTTTGAGCCCAAAAATGATCCGTCACTAAATCTCAAAAATTCTAAGATTAGAATAGAATTTTCCCTCAATTTTTAATTAAATAATTTAATTATTGATGACATAAATGAGGCCAAACTTATGACCCTTAAGTTATGAATTTGATCGAAAGTGGATAAAATTATTTGATTTAAAAGTGCATTAAAAACATTTTAGACGTGTTAGTGTCAAACGCTATAAGTGTAATCCAAGTATTTGTGGCCTAACTTTCATTAGTGTTAAAATCCAAAATTCTTTAACTGACTTCGGTTTCGGTTATCAAAAGCTAATCCGTTCACAAAATGACAAATTAATATATAATTTTGTGAAACAAATAAAAAATAAAATGAGGAAAAGTAACTTAACTCTATTGTCGGTCATTTTTTGATTAATAGTTAAAATAAAAAATAAATTTTAAATAAAAAGATTCGGATTAAAGTTTTTCCTATTGATTTCAGTTCTAAATGAGGAGTAGAAACACAAAACGGACTGAAAGTCGGAATTTTATTGACCCTTTTTGGCTCTATTTCTGGCTTTAATTTGTTTCATATTTTGTTGTATAAAATTAAACTTTATTTGAAATTAATTAAAAAAACAAAAATAAAAACTTTAAAAAATTATTTCATTTAGTTTTGGTTTTTTGATTAGAATTGATTAGAAATGTTAAGTAATTTATTCAATACTTAATTAGTTTCTACTTTTAAAAAAAATTCTACTTTTAAGTTAACTACTAAGTTACAAAAAATAAAAAATTTTCGGTCGAATTCTACTAATATAACCAATTAATAAGCGATTTGTAACCATTGAGTCAATAATTGATTAGTTGCTCACAATTTGCCCAAAATTAATAATAACCGGATTTTCATTGAAGACCATATTTAGACCAACTTTTAATGAAATATTTGAAACTCATTAGTAAATCAAAACAAAAACAAAAATTATAATTTAGTAAAACTAAATTTTGAATGAATTTCAAACAAAAATATATTTAAAGCTTTTCAATGCTTTTTAACAGATGTTTAATGGATATGATTTTAAGTAAATGACAATTATTTAATTTGATTTAATGGCACAGAATTTCGTTAAACCATTTACAGACTGACAACTAATACATTGAATGGACACAAAATACAGTGAAATACAGTAAAGTTTAGAATTGTTTCAAATATTATTCTAAACATTAATAATAATTATTGGATATAATCTAATCGAGAGAATAGTGTTAAGGAATAAAGACATCAATTTATTGAAATATCTTTTAATGGATCATAATTTTGTGATCACAACCACATAATAACTATTAAAATAGACTTTCGATAAAAATTCGGTCTGATTTTGGAGCACTTCTTTTGGAATAAGACCTCAAACTCACAACCATTTTGTTTAATAAGAATTCGTTTTATTGTTTAAAAAATATAAATAATAAGAAAATGAAATTTTAATCTCAAATAAAAGTAAAGAAATAAATTGATGTAAACTATACTCTGAAATGATTAGAAAAATATGAAAAGAAATTGATTCGTGAGTCGACTCGAATAACAATAACATCGAATTTTAGTGAATAATAGATTTGACTCTAAAATGATGGACACCTAAAGTGTTTATCAGATAATTATTTTCTAAATAATTTAATCATAAAATAATGTAACTTTAAAACTAGTTTTGTTCAACAATTGATTAAAGATTTTATTACTAATTTGTGCTCATTTGAGACTCTGGTAAGACATATGAAATGTCATCCCATGGATGACGATATAAGCCTTGTTTTAATCTCTTCTGATCCAAATAATGGCCTAAAATTTAAAATAAATTATTGTTTTTACATGAATTTAATGGTTGATTAGTTACCAATAAAACCGATGGTTCGGCCCAAAACAAACAAACCGTTAAGAACTCCGATATCAATATATTCCTGCGCCTCTTCTCTAGTAAAACATCCACTGTTTCGAAGCAAATCTACTACAGAGACGGCAACGATTCCGTCGACATTCAAAATGAGATTCGGTTTCTGTAAAATTATTTTTTGTTAATATTTTTGTTATTTACTATAATTTGTTAATTACTTTAGAAGTGGTTATCTTTTCCACTTCCAAAGCATAGTCTAAAACAGGAGTCGATGGAAAAGTTTGTTTGACGTAATCCTTCATAAGTTTGACTCTCATATCGGGATTATTAATTGATTTGACGCGATGTCCGATACCCATAATAAGTTGTCCTTGCTTTCTTGTTTGATTAACGAATTCGTGAGGGATAATACCTGCGTCATAGGCTTCACTGAATTGTCGGGCGGCGCCGTCCAGTGCACCGCCAAATCTGTCTCCTATTGTGAGTAAACCGGAAACCAAAGACGATACCAAATCCTTTCCGGCGCGCGCACACACTATCGTATTGTGAGCTCCAGAGACAGCAGGACCATGGTCAGCTGTCACCATCAGAACCATTTCGAAAAACTTTGACGCATATGTTGGAAGCCTTCTTTGGAACCAAAGCAAGGATAGGGTTCCTCCAATACCGAGCTCTTCTTTAATGACAGTAGTGATAGGAATGCCCGCATACGACAATTCGTGACCCCTTTCATCACAAATAGATGTCATAAAAGAGGCCGGTTTTCGAATAAGACCTAATTCTCGGGCCCACTGATAATCCATAGGAACGGTTGGCGGCGGAACTTCAACTTGAGGTATGATTACTTTGTTTTGGACTAATTCCTGATAAACCTTTCGAATAGTATTTCCCAATTCGTCGAAAGTGGTCGGAACATGAGCTCCCACTTCA
The DNA here is from genome assembly GCA_034695785.1 of Galumna obvia. Lineage (NCBI taxonomy): Eukaryota > Metazoa > Arthropoda > Arachnida > Sarcoptiformes > Galumnidae > Galumna > Galumna obvia. The sequence goes on from JAQFZM010000522.1 coordinate 12,178, forward strand.
CTCAACGCTCTATTTTTAGCCAAAGCTGTTTCGCGATCACTATTAGCACAGGCACCCGCGTGACCGAACTGTACTTCAGAAGTAAACATTCCGGCACAGGTGCCAATACACCACCCGACCAATGGTTTAGTAATTCGTTTCTCTCGAATAGCATTACAAACATCGTATTCTTCAACGCCTCCGACTTCTCCCAACAAAACCATCATTTTTATATTCGAGTCTTTTTCGTAACGCAATAAGTGATCCAAAAATGTTGTTCCAGGATATCGATCGCCACCAATGGCTACCCCTTCATAAACACCATTAGTTGCTCTCGAAATAATATTATTCAGTTCATTAGACATTCCTCCCGATCGCGAAACATAAGCAACACTTCCTGGTCTGTAAAGCATAGAACACAAGAGGTTGTCCATCATTCCACCGGTATTACCGATTTTAAAACACCCTGGCTTGATTCCCCCGACAGTAGCAGGACCAATTATTGTCACGCCTTTAATAGAGGCCTCTCTATTCATTTTTCGGGTCATATTTTCAGGAATGCCTTCAGCGATGATTGCAATGGTTCTGATTTGAGGGTATTGTAGTGTTTCGAGAGTACTCTCATACGCAGATCTAAGGGAAGCGAAATTAATCATAACATCAGCATCAGGGTGCTTTTTCATTGCGTCCGCCATATTTTTATATACTGGTATTAGAATTTCTTTATGACCCCAATAGAACTTCTGTTTATGATCGCCAGTAAAAGGATAGACGAGTGCAACCACTGACCACTCTTTGCGCGAACAAACAAAATCAAAGTCAAGCATACTCTGAACGGCACGGGTTTGCATTCCCCACACAATTGCTTTTGTTGTTGGACTGAATAATGGTTTTGTTCCTCCGCTCGCATTCGAATTAACAGTATTTACATTAGTTTCAGAGTGCGGTCCGTTTAACATCTTCGGTCCCGAACTGTCAGACGCCTCACCATTAGCTCCATTATTGCCGTTCATATTCCCCGGCAGTAAAAAATTGGCCGTGGTCACTTTAGATTCTGGTAATTCTGGAATTTCTTTTTTCTGAAGAGCCATCGCTACAATTGCAGTCATATGCGTTTCGGGTCCAAACACGTGAACGGGTACTCCCAAAGTATTACCGGTTTCTCTCATAACACGAAGACCCTCCTGATAGTTGGGTCCGGCCCTTCGAACAAATATTTGAACGCTATGTTCAACGAGTTTTGTCTGGAATTCACGCAATGCTTTAACAATGCCTTTAAAAGTTGCCGCAACGTTCGTGAAGTTTGCAATCCCTCCACCGATTAGTAATAGCTTTCCGTTCGGATGTTTTTCATTTGTCATTAAAGTAAGAATAGTCTTCGCGTATTCATATGTCTGTTGTTCAGAAGGAGCGCCTGAGTATTCACCATAATTAGCTAGTTCAGCGGCACCGCCTAATTCGCAAATAGTGTCCGCATAAATAACTGAAGCGCCTCCGCCGGCAACCATTGTCCAAATACGACCGCTTTTATTTAAAATCGTAAGTTTAAGACTCGCACCACTCTTGGCGTCTAAATCTGCGATATAGGCCTCCTCTGGCAAAGCATCTCTTCCGAAAGGAGGCGGGAATTCGAAATCTGCCCACTTTTGCTTACATATGAACTCAGCGGTTGAGTCCAGTTTTGCCGCCAAATCTAAAATATTGATTCCATTTTTGGTTATAACTATAAAAGAAAAATACATTATTTGAGTAAATAATAATTTTTAAAAAATAATTACCCAAAGGATTGATTTCCAAATAAGTGAAATAAAGGTCGACATAAACGCGATATAAGTCGAGAATGAACTTGGTAACACTTTCCAAACTCTCTGAGGATATGTTTTTTAATAATTGTGTTTTCACATCATTCTCATTGAGTTTTGCATCGATAGGAATGTCTAATTTAAGTGCTTTAGACTCAACATCTCCGATATCAACCCCTCCCTCGTGATGGAAGAGAATAGTGTCCCCAAAACGGTGCGAATAAATACAAATATATGCCTCTTCTTCTTGTTTATGAGGTAAAAAGGGTTCAATTATGAAGTTTCGTAATTTGCCACTCGCTTTACCGATCTTTACGTTATTCACAAATATATAATAATTATATAGAATTAGAAAATTTGTTAAATAATTTAATTAAATGATTTAAATCACAAAAGTGTTCAAATGACAAATAAATTGACTTTTTATGAATTTTGTTTCAAATATTAATGCTTTCATCAATTTTAATGTTTATATATCATATTAACTGTCTATAACTGCTTATAACTATTTTAAAATAATATAATTATATAATTATTATAGACTCTATATAATAGAGTATTAAAAATTATTTTAATATATGATATCAAAGAGAAATAAAATAGATTTTAAGAAACTATAAGAAATGGTAGAAATGAATGTCAATCACTACAAACCTGAATATCTTTTGCCATTCTTTCTGAAATCCACTTTTTGACGCCATCGATATCGGTATTCACTAAAATTAATCCCAATTTTCCTCTTCGTTTAATGAGTTGATCCGGTTTTACGACTAAACGCTGTCAAATAATTTTCTATTAAACTAAAGATTTGAGTGGAGACAAACCTCTTGCTTAAGCCATGGGTTTCTACTGATAAGATCATTAAAATTGGTATCTTCAGTAACCACTGCATAACGCGAACCGTTGGCCGTTCCCTTCAAAAAACGGTTCAATAGATCTTTTCCAGTGGCCTCTCGTATTGCTTTCGCTGACATTTTTTGCTTTCTGTGAACAAAAATATGATTACAAATGACGTCTTTTCACTATATTTTCGCAATAATTGGTAAAAGAAAGTGATATTAATTCTAATTAAACAATTAAAGGAGAGGTAAAGGATAGGGAAAAGATAGGGAAAGGAGAGGTAACCACTAATTCAAGGTTTGAAAACATAATTTTTCTTCACTCAAAATCTATTTTTAAGAATTAAAAATTATTACTTCATTAATTATAACTTATAATTAACTTATAAGTTATTAAAAATAGAACATGTCAATATTTCAAATAATCCTAGTATCATTTTATTATATTTATATTACTATTTAATATAAATATACATAAAAGCGGTAAAAGTAATCAATAAAAATGAATAAATTTTAAATAAAAATAAAAGAATTATTTTCTTTTGGAGGAAAACTAATAATAAATTATGAAAATATGGTTTTAAATATGGTTTTATAGTTTTATCACTTAATTAAAGAAATAAAATTACTTTAATTAGATTTTGGTTTCAATTATAAGAATATTTGCAAAATTGGAAAAAGGCGTCAAAAATGGCAAACACTGACTGAGAAACGAAAGAATCCGAGGAATTATTGATTTAATAATCCAAAGGTCTTGCATTCAGTGCACAAATGATTTCATCATTCATTAGCTTAAAGTTTGGTATTTATAAGACTAAGGAAATTCCTTTTAAAAAATGTTTACAATATATTCTTACGAATATCTTTTAATTAAAAGTTAAAACAATAATTTAATGTATCATTTAATTGATATAAATACCAGGATATCATCGAATAATTTAAGAAAAAAAATCTTAAGAATGATTTTCTATTGTTTTAAGGTTTGAAGACATCGAATGTTAAACTACGACAAAAAAACATCTGTTTTCTATTGATAGTAATATTTGAACTTTTCCTCATTTATAGCATTTCTTTTTCCTTAAAACTTTAATATATAAAATATATAATATATATAATATATGTACATTTGTATAATATACATATTAATTGTTTCTAATAATATCTATTACATATTAATTCAAAGTACAACTAATAAAAATATATTAGTTTTGCGCTAAAAAACATTTAATTATAAAAAGGATTTAAAATTAATTTAAAAATTAACTCTTATTAAGAGATTATTCAATTTGAAACTAATTAACAATAAATAAGAATAAAGTAATGAAAAGTTAATGCATTTCAATACAAAATCGATGTTTTGTAACTCAATTAAGTTTTAATAATATCATAGAATTAATACTAAAATTTTTAAAAACCTTTTTTTTGTTAAATAACTTTTGAATAAATGAATACAAATTTATTAAATGACTGAAAAACAATTTTCTGTCAAAAATTAGTTCACAAATAAAAAGTTTGAAAAAATTGCAATGAAATTATGAACAGAAATTCCCTGAGTTTTGTACACATTATTACTCTTATCTCAATATTTAAGGCATTTTTCAATTTTTAAGATAATTGTCTAAAACATAATTAAAACTTATTTTTAATGCATATAAAGACTAAATTCACTCAAAAGGTTATTCAAAAATAATTATTGAGTTTTTTTTTAAAAAATTAGTCAAGAATTTGAAAGAATTCCAAAGTTATCCGACAAGTTTTACCTGAAAAATAACACAATTTTACGAGAATTAGAAAACGACGATAACGTTTAATTGGTTTACATTACTTTGATTTCATATTTACCACAAATTAAATGATAATGACATCAATACCGGATTGAAATTATTGGAAAAATAAAAGACAACTCAAATGTAAAAAAAGATTTATTGTCGTAAATAATAGGAGAAATGTTTGCAAAACACGAAAAATGTGGAAATTTTGTGAGGAAATACTTACAAAAATCAGTTTTGTTTGAAGACAATGTCAATCATTTAATAATTTAGGGAAAAGCGGTTTCGACAAATTCCACTAAATTTTAACCTTTTCTTAACACAAAACTTAAAGGAAATGTAACCCAAGTTTTAATTTGAAGTTAAAATTAAAACAAAAGTATGAAATGAATGTTTGAATAATATGAGACCACAATCACATCATATGTGGTTCGGTTTTATTACTGTTTAGAAGGAAATGACATCTGATCTCAAAAGTTGCCATCGATTGCGATTGCGTTTAGACATCACTGTCTGTACCCCTGCGATCAGCTTATCGTTTAGTCAGTACCGGACTTGACTGGGAATCTCAGACAAGTGGCACATATGATGTCTAACCTGTTTATGAGGCCATACCCTAAGTAGAGGTACTTTTAAAAACTGTTAAATCACACCATTTTCACGCGTTTTCTATATATTGCTATACATTCATAGATATGTCATTCATTCTGAAAACATTATCACTAAAATAAGTTATCAATTGAATGTTAATAACAAATCAATTGTTTTATTTTCTAATTTTAGTCAAATAAGAAATTGTTTGAACACAATTTGTGATTAAATTATGGTAATTATGGTTAACTTACTTAACAAAAGTTATATTATTGCCATTCGATAACATTTTTCAAATAAATTTTAATTAAAAGAAAATAATAAATAAATAGTTTTGCAAATATTTGTCAGTTAATCAAAAACAAGTTTTATGTCTTCACTAAAATATTTATTATAAATTCTTTTTAAAATTAGTTTAAAAGAAAAGACAAATAAGAAAACAAATGAGACTTACCTTAAATATAATAATAATAATATTAACCTCAAGTTTTTGTTTGCAATCAATTAAATCTTTTGTTAATCACTTCCAGTGGAGACCAAAGAGGTATTTAACAAAACAGAGATTTTGACAATTGTCTGAAGTGTCAGATCATTAGATGAAACAAATTATTCTGATTTTAATTCGTTTAAACTTTGAAGTATTGATAATATATTTCAAAAGCGTTTATAAGATATCACTTAATTAGTAATCAATACGTTTGTCGTCTTTTGCCAGCGTTTCGTCAATTAGTCCAGAGTTTAATGCTTTGAGTCCTCGTCGTCGAACTGATTGAGTGTTCACTTCTGGTGTCGATAGTAATACTCATTCATAGGTCCACTTAAGCCAACATTAGCTCAAAAAGCACTAAAAATATTTTCAAAGTCACGTGACTCGCATTACAACTTACGCACAATAGACAACACATCTCTCTTTCAATAACTATTTAATTAATTTAATTGACGTAAAATAATAATAAAATGAGAGAATTTGAATAAATTATTTTTATTCGATTGAAAATAAATTAATGAATTTAAAGAAAAAATTTTAATTAAAATATGAAATGAATGACAAATGACTTTAGGATTGAATTTAGTGTAAATACAAATACCTAAACAAAAGTTTTGAGTTTTTGGAAAAGTCTTAAAAATATCTAATAAAGAGATAATAACATAACATAACATACAATATGTTTGTGTATATAATAGGAATTTTCATAATTTAAAAACTATTAGAATATATATAAAGTTCTAAAAAATAATTTTTGCTTAAATTGTATTTTCATTCAAGAGTTGCAAAAATGAGTTTAAATTAAATTTTAAAAATGATTTACAAATTACTCACAATTGGTGTAAATAAAAACAATTTATTGATTACATCTGAAAATCAATGAGAAAAATGTCAAAACTCTTGAAATGTTTTCCAATAAAAGGAGAATTATTTTCAGTGAAATTCTTAGTATTTTATAGATTTTAAATTAAAATTTACACAAATATTAATGATTTAACCATAGATTGAATCAAACAATGAAATACCGGTACATATGAACAAATGCTCTCAAATTCATAACTGAAACAGACATCGAAAACATCCAAAACCATCCCTAATGTTGACCTTTTAATAAGTATTATATTTAGATCTTCTTTTGTCCCACTTTTCTCTCCTTAATAGGAGTCGAACTCTTTTCAGAGGTATTCCACGGAAGCGAAAAAAATCTTTAAAAATCTATTAGTTTTAAAAGAAAACAAAAAAAAAGTGATCACTAACTTTGTGGGTATTTTAGGGACTGAATGTCCAAAAGCGATGTACGGAATCCTCTCTGAAACTTCTATGGCCTGAACTGTAATTAAACAAATATTAAACTTTAATCAAATTAAATATTTTTAAATTACTAACGATTTTTCATATCCGGATAAAAAGATATGAAATCCAATCCTTTTTTCTTGAGATCCGATGGCTTTTCAATAAAACAATTATTGAGACTTGAATTATAATAACGACCTGTGCGTAATTTCTCGTTGTAGCGGTGCTCTCGGAGTCGCTGTATATCCCATCTGTTAAATCATTTATTTGTTAACTAAAATTTCGAGTAATAAACAAAACAAACCGTTTTCTCCGTCTTTCGTCGTTCTCTAACTTATTGTGTCGTCTATTGAAGACGTCGTCGTCTAAATTCTATTAAAACAGAAAATTAATTAAAAATTTGTGACAAAATTATAAGTTTAAGATAAGAAGTGATACAAACCTCAGTGCCTTCAAGAGAGTAACAGCTGCTGACGGGATGTAATCGGAATTTGGGCACTTCTATCACATCAGAAGAAATCTTTTCTTTAGAAACAGTTTTAATATCAACAGAGTCTTCGGCTTCACTGATATTAACATTGAAATCGTGTGAAGAATGACTATTATTTACAACTATTGCGTAAGGCTTTGATGTAAACAATACATCTCTGATTAAAGTAACGTTTCTACAATTTTGACCACTAATTGTTTGAATGGTTTCCTGTTTTGAAGAGCTCTCACTTTTTTGTTTAACTATTTTTTTCTTAATTTGAGTCAAAGTTTTGTTATTAGTTATTGAGTTATTAGTTGTACTCAAAGTACTCAATGAATCACAAGACGTCTCTTTAACACTAATCGTCTCTTTTTTGATATTATTGATCGAGTTTTCAGAATTAACCGATTGTTTACTACGTTTTCTATTAGACGTCGAAAACGATGTTAAAGGAGTTGTGACCAACCCTTCCGTTTGTCTCTTACGACTCTTTCGAGAAATGGTGGAACTATTTGTAATATTATCCACACTTTTAATATCAGTTTCGAGCGGTTCCTCTTCTATTAATTCGGTTTTGATCTTAACTGATGTCACACTTTTATCTTCCTTTTGGTTATTTTCAATACTTGAAGTCTTGTCAATAGTTTTGGTTTTGGAAGTGATTGTAATATTATTTCCTGAATTGGCTGAAGAGTCATTCGAATTGACTGAATTATTTGAATAAAATTTGTTAAAAACTGTCTGATCGGTAAACAAACCGACGACACTATTAGTCTCTTCAACGATAGTATCGCTACCGCTTTGTTCGCAATCAGTTTCTATTGTATTAATGCTATTCTGAGTGTTGTTTACATTTCGATTCAAATTAATTGTATTATTGTTTAGACTATTGGATGAAATGGTATTCGCATTACTATTAATGACAGAATTTGTATTATTATTATTATTATTATTAATGTTATTAATATTATTAATGGTATTAATGGTATTATTGGCCACTTTTGCGCTCAAAACTGCAATTCTTTTCTCCATTTTTTCGAGTCTTAGACAAAGTGCTTCCCTGTCCTGTTTGAGTCCTTGCAATTGTCTGTCTTTCTTAAGAAGCTGTTCCTGTTGGTGTTGAATGAGGTCCAACTGACCCAAAATCATTTCAGTGAGTTTTGAGATCTGATTCCTTTCATCTGAAACAGTGTTACCAAAGAGAGTGTTGGGTCGTTGACATCCATTGGCCGAAACCGTATCGAAAGACTTGCTTTCTGTGGCGTAAATGTGGTCCGACTCGAATGGTGTCGACAATTCAGAATTGATTGAAGCCATAACTGTGTTCTCATTGTCTCCGATGTCGGCCACAGAAGTCTGAAGACCACAAATTGCGGTACCGATTGAGTGCTGCGATATTTTAGTGCAGGAAATGTGGTCGTGAATGGCGGCCACGAGATTCACCTGACGTACCATCACTTCCGAGTCTTCATTACTGTTCAGTTGACCAGAATTTGAAGACATTTGACAATTGATTCAATGAATTTTGAGTGAATTATTCGCAAACAATCGATATTTTGGGCCCAAATTTTATGGTTTTTCAATCGATTTGCGAATATTTTGACAAAACTTTTCATTTTAACATTTTTTCAAAACTATTAATTAATTAAAATTCAAATCAATTCTTAATTCAATTAAATTATAACAGATTTAAACAAATAGTTGTGTCAAATGTTTATATACAATATTCGGCCATTTTGTGAGCCATCGATCGTCACAATAGAAGTCATAACCAATAGAATCACTCCTTTTATTTTAAGCGCATTCTTTTGAATCCCTCAAACTTTTGACAATTCATTCGTAAATATCGTTACAATCATTTTGGGGAACAATTTATGGAATTTTAAGTTTTTCTCAATTCTTATGCAATAATTATTATTGAATAAACAAAATAAAAATCTTAAACAGTATAAATTAGCCTAAAGATAAATTGTCCTTGTTCACATTTATAATGTATTACTAATATTATAAGATTTAGTTCCATTTAGTAATGTATGTAAAAATTGTACGAACAAACAGACATATCTTTACCCGAATATCTGATTTCAAGTAATACTTTTTTTTAAATATGAATAAAAGGCGATTAAAAAGATTTAATATCGAGAAAATGTAAAATAATATTCAACTCATGAAAAAAATTCATATAGAAATCAATAGTTTGTATAACCAATTGTGTACTAATCAACATTGCTAATCCCCTTGCTAAAGTTTGGCTTTAAGGTTTTTTTTACCAAAATAATGGTCACTAGCAAAATTTGATTTCAGTTTCTTGCAGAAAATTTTGTCATGAATTGAACGAGATATCACACAATGCTCTAGCTCAAATATTGCCAAAACGTAGAGTTAAGTTCATGGGAAACAAAAAGAACTTGCAAGGTCAGAGTTTATATTTATATATATAAAAAGCTAAATATTTTATTAACTTTAAAACAGATACTCAAACGAAATGTTTGTTCATATTTTACATATTTTTTGATCAAATTACCAAGTTGAATAACAATATATTTGTTAGATTGAAAGAAGAGGGATTATTTCGAATTTCGATTTATTATTTCATTTGTTAGAATATAGCCATCTATTGACAATCATTGAAGTCACTTAAGATAGGATAGGTATCAATCAAATCAATAAATAAACCAATTATTGGTTTTTATTGAAAAATACTAAAAATATGAGATGAGAGGTCTAATATGTAAATTACATGTAATGTATTGTATTGTAATTGTCACTCAATATTGAGTATATACTTACTTGAGTCCAGTCAAACTTGAAGTGTGTACTCGGATTTGTACTAATTTGCTTATTTCAAGTCAGCTCAAAGAGTGAACTTAAGCAAACTTATTCCAAATAAGTCAGCCAATGCACCTTGCTTACTTACTTGACCAATAAGAGAGAATGGCTAATAATATTAAAAAAGCAGGATGACTACACCAAGCAAAGTATATCAATAGATAAGAAGAGCGCCGAACACCAAAATTTAGACTTCACTTCAATAATAGATAGAATGAGAGCTTTTTTAAAATTTTCAATAAAAAGTGATTCGCTCTACAATTGTAGTGACTATTCTTTTATCACTTTTTAAAAAACTTGATTTGATTTGAAATCATTTAAGAAAATATATAGAATTTAATTTAATTAATATTTAAATGAAAAGTTAATTGACATTAAACTTGACTTTTATGTTAACTGACGCCAACTCTGCGACCAAATATTGAAGAACATAAGGAATGGCAACTAATCGGATGTTTTCTGAAGAATCACATAAACGGCATTTCCATAATTTCTTCATTTCATAGTTATATTCTTCATTAATTGAGGAACAATACGGAGATATTAATGAAGAGCATTTCAAACAGATTTGGGCCTAAAATTATTAATTATAAATAGAGTTCAAACAAACAAAAAATTCTGACCAAAGATTTATCTGAATTATTGAAGAGTCTGTCCTGAAGAAGGAAAGACGTTCCGTGTGCTAAGAGTGAGTCCCTTTCCATTTCTCCGAATCGAATACCACCGCATCGTTTGCGTCCTTTGACCGGTTGATGAGTGATGTTATCAATGGGTCCGGTGGACCGAACCTGATATTTGTCGCCCACCATATGTCTGAGTCTAATGTAATAAATAATTCCAATAAAAATGTCTGCTTTAAGTTCCCGTCCGTCGACTCCGCTATACATCCGTTCGGTTCCAAAATAATTAAATCCAATGTTTTCTAAAAGTTTTCCGAAATAATCGGAAGCGATATTCTCTTCAGAGAAGGTGAAAGGAGTGGCGTCGTGTACTGTACCATACATTGACGCTGTTTTCCCGGCCATACTTTCAATCATTTGTCCGATTGTCATACGAGAGGGAAAGCCGTGAGGATTGAATATAATGTCGGGAGTCATACCGCCTTCAGTAAATGGCATATTCTCTTGAGGCCAGAGCACAGAACAGACTCCTTTTTGTCCATGTCTATTAGCGAATTTATCACCAATAATAGGTGTTCTTGGGATCCAATAAGTGATGGCAACTTTCTGTAGAATAGTTTTGCCGGAATCCGATCCAAGAATTTTCACGTCATAGATATACGCCGTTTCCATTGATTTGTATTTTTGAACTTTTGTTTCACCAGTTGTTTGATCCAAATAACTACAAATGGGATCATCGAATTCCACTTTTGTACCGATAAAAGGAAGTCCATCCAAATCCAACTTTTCTGCTAATTTTATATCTTCTTCTTTACGGCCGAAAATGTAGATAATTTCTGAGGAACCACTAGTAATGCCCGCCTTTTCTCTTAAATCGATTTTTTCGGTCTTATAAATGGAACCAAATTTGAATCCGCGTTCGACCGACGCTTTGTTTAAAATCATAGCGTCTTCCATATCATAACCGGTGTATGAGATAACGGCCACCACAGCATTTGTCCCGAGAGGGTAATTATCGCCCTCATAGTGATCATAAGAAGTGGGACGGACTAAACATGACTGTGGATTCACTATTGTATAGAGTTTATTGTCTGATCTATACTTAATTGTATGCGATGGAGTTCCCATCGTTTGTTTACACATTTGACAAGAATACATATTACGAGGGCTTTGATTGAAATCGGGATAAGGTATTTGAGAGGCCAGAATACTTAATATACTGGTCTCTTTCAATTCTTGATGAGTAGTGACTCCTGGAATCAATTCCGATGCGGAGACACATATATCCATATAAATTTGTTCAAATGTTCCGATCAATTCTAATGTTTGAGTCTTCAGATTGAAAACGGGTCGCATCATTCGGGATGGGGTCGAAAATAAGTAAATCCCAGAATATTGTGTCGGTTTATCTGTTTTTGGAACGAAACCAATTTCAAGAGTCGGAGGAATTTTATTGTTATATCTGGCCTTTAAAGTACGTAATTCTGACAAAACTGGAACCGTTAACGACTCTTTCAAATATCCAATCATTTTTCCGTCGAGAGAAACATTGAAAAACGTATCGTCGATATAAAGTGGAGAATCCATTGGTTCCATTCCGGCAGCAAATAAAAAGTCGAGAACAGTGCGAACTGTCGACTGATAGTTAGTTATCTGACACATCTCTGATAAATGATTGAGAAGACCACAGGGGGTGCCATCAGGTGTGTGAACTGGACACACAAAACCCCAGGCCTCGGGATATAGTTTACGACAGGCAGTGGTCTTCATTTCTGTGAAGAATTGTCCACGGTGAACTGCTCGAAAGTGGGATAAAAAGCGCCACCAATTGATTTTGTCTGCGCTTACAGTAATGCCAGCCGTTTGTTGTAATCCGATTCCGGATTTTGATCTCAGGTTTCCGGTTGTTATTAAATATTCGAGGGGTCGAGTGATTTCACTGTACTTCGAAGCCAAAGCTTTTTTGACAATCGCTGAGGTTAAGATACATTCATTACCACTTTTTTCAGATGTCTGAAGCATTTTGTCGATCACTATTTTAACAGAACTCAAAAACATCGAAAGTCTTTCTAAGAGAAGAGTAAAATAAATGTGTCCACTCAAATATATTTCGTGAAACATAGGATTGTCGGGGTTTTCATGAGCGCACTCTCCCTTTGCAAATGCAAAAAGTTTTCGAGTCATAAAAATCAATAAATTGAATTTATCCTGATTTGAGGTCAAATGAACTGCAATACATTCTCTGACTAAATAATCGGTGACTTCTTCATCAGTGTACCAAGGTGGACATTGACACCTGGCTCTGAATCTTTCACCGATATATTTCTTGATTTGTTTTGATGTATAGAGATTTTCGTCCTGAACCAAACGTAACATATTTGTGATACAACTTTTGAAAAACGTATCGTTTTGTTTGCCTTTTGTTAACTCATTGAAGATATACTGATCCGATACATCCATTAGACACTTAAAAGCCATCATTAGTGGCAAATAAATGGGTTGTCTTTCATAGTAGAAACGTAATCTCGCCGTTCCGTTCGTCAAATAATGAAGAATCATATTCTGGACCAAACATTTAATATAAACAATTTTGTGTAAATACTTACAGAACCCAATTGATCGGTTCGGACGCATCGGATTGATATACCGAACTCAGAAAAGAGATGTCCGCTATCTTTCCACGATTTACGAGTGATGGCCATCGGCTACAAAATTAAAATTAATTAAAACATTTATACATTAAATTAAAAATTTGATTTTATATAAAATGTTGTCATATAATACATAATTTCTTCGTTGAGCCGTTAATAATCTGATGACGCGTTCGTTTCCATTGATAACAAAATGACCCCCAAATTCGTCGGCGTCTTCTTTACGTAAAACCATTTGTTTTTTCGATAATTTTTCTAAATTACATCGATTTGACTAAAATTTAAATATTTTATCATAAAATAAATTAATTTCAAATGTTTAAACAAAAGTTCATACCTTAACCATAATAGGAATCTCTCCAACGAATTCTTCTATAATTTCTTGCATTTTTCCATCAATACTCCACGAAAATGAAAGTTGAAGTTTACCCTTATATGATGTGCCTCTCATTCGGGCCTAAAAAAGTCAGGTATATATAACTCGTATTTAATTTAATTTAATTAAAGAAAAGACAGACCTCGGATGGAAAGAAATGAATGGTTCGCGACTGAGAGTCCTTATGAACGACAGGATTAAAAACTTGTGAATCCTTTGAAAAATAATTGTTTATTAAAATTTTGAAATCAATTGATTCTCACTATTATTTGGATTCTAATTCTTTCTTTTGATGGTAATTCAAACTCAAGAGGTCTAAGATTCTGTAAAGAAATATATTATTAAAAATTTTGTTGTTATAAAAGTAGTGATAAAACCTGAATCCCTTTTTGGAGTCCCTCTTCAATCATAAAATTGAATGAATCGATGTGTGCCTTCGCTATATTCTGTATCGACTGATTCACAAATATTTTGTCACAATTTTATTAAATATTTTAAGTTTAGGTCATTCATGTCTTCACTTACTTTAATTTGAGGTCTATTTAAGTCATAATAATCTTTGGTTTGAATCAACTTTTGTGTCGGTTTTATCGACAAATTTTGAATATCACGCCATAACTCTTCCGGATTTATATTAGTTTTGGCCATATTTTTACTTAAGTTTAACTCAAAGTTAATATTAAAATAACTAAATTGACTTCAAAACAGCATTAAATCACAAAAATTGGTTTAAATTAAGTGTAAATAACATAAACATAAAAACATGTGTTTGAGATGTGCTTTAAATTCAATGACAACATAACTAAAGCGCATGTCTTTTAAGTTTAAAACTTTTTTGAAAACTGATTATTTGAGTTCATTTAATTATGTGCTAATTGTGTCACTAATTATATATTTGTTAACCCATTAATTCTTTTGTCAAAAAATGCAAAATTACTTAACAATAAGTTTCTTAAATAAAAATTTTAGAGTAATTTCCAATCAATGACTGCCATTCATTTAAAAATTCAAATCTATTTTAACGCATTATTAATAGAAAGAATCTAGAAACGATTATTTCACTTGTTCAAATAATAAACGTTAATTTAAATTGTGCGAGATTATCAATTAAACTTTAATATCAATAATAGACAATAAAACAAAGTAATAGTTATTTCATTTAAATTAAATCAAAAATCATATAAAAGTCTTATTTAAGTTTAAGACAAGGAATGGCTTCAAACCATTTGGTGAATTTGAAAAGCAACTTGCTCATTGATCCCAATTTCAGTGCCGAAAATGGCTTTTGGCGGTCAATAAAAGTATTTCTAACTTCTTATGCGGGTTATGACAATCTGTGTCCACAATTATATCAACAAAAATTCGATGAATACCTAAAAGTAATGAAAGAACTCTATAGTTATGCCAATCCTGATATGAATCATTTGATAGCTATTAATAATGAAGTAAAGAGAGTATCGCGTAGTCTCACCGTTGCTATTAAAAAGGTCAAGGGTTTGGATATGGCTGATAACCTCTCGGTTAAAATCATAACAATAGATGAGGAAATTTACAATTACCACATTCAAATTGATATGACTTCTGAAGAACAACCAGGAAAATTTGAAAAAGTTTTACCCTTCATCTCTTCAGATGATTTAATAGATTTTATTCAACAAAACACTCAAATCAGAATCCGAGCCATTGCTGACAATTGGATTCAATCAAAACAAAATATCAATGAGTTTTCAATTGGATTCGCAGAAATATCAGCCGAAGGTTTTGAAGACTGGTTTGACTTCGGAAGAGGAGTTCAAATGTTAATCACAATTGAAATTCATGTAACTATTGAGCCAACGGTCGACTATAACTGGATCTCAAAATTTCATTTACATTCGATATTCTTTGCGATTGAGAAACAATTTCTCAAATTCAATGACTCCTCCAAAACAAAGACCACAATCGATAAAATGCATTCTCCGATCGCCAGTAAAGTTAAAGTCAGTTATATTAGAAAACGAATTAATCCTAACACAGAAGAAGCGTTTTGGATGAATTCAATGACTTCTTTAAGTGATGTAATGCAACGCTTAAGACATATTAATATAGAAGAAGGAATCGGTTTCACTAAACTTATCAAAAGTCTTAAAACCGTAAAATTTGTTGATTTGCAAATTCCGGATCATTTGTATTTTAACAATGAATACGAAGAAAGTGTGTGTCTGTGCAGTGAATGGTGTAATTGGAACGCATTCTTTCACTTTAATCCTATCTATAGAAGTCTTTTAGTAAATCACAATCAACTCTTTCTCCAAAATAAGTGTAATATTCCAGAAATGTATTTGTTTAGCGCCGCTCACATCTTAGAATTAGTCTCAAAACAAGTACCCTTGCCAAATACACCACTCCTTCAATTGATTGGTTGTGCAAATGATTACAGAAAATTCAATTACAATCAATATTTTTTGAGTAATCGTTCGTTTCAATTGAAATATCAAAATAGTAGACCCATTTCGGCATTTCTTTTTGGAATGTCTCACAAAATTCTATTGGAAAGCATTAGAATTAATGAAATCATTGTTCAATTATCAACTGATCCCTTTGCAAACATTTGTTGTGATAGTCTTATAAACTATTATACAGTTTTATGGGATTTACATTTAAGCGTTTCAATGATACGGCGTTTTATGGATGATAAAAGGAAATGGTTTAAAATATTTTACAGAATAAGTCGTAATGAATACAAATTTTATATAACCAGAAATTATAGAAAATGCATTGACAACAAACGGATTAGTTATGACTACTTGTTTACTATCGATTACGAAGACTTATATACTTTTGTGTCAACTGAACAAAACCCTATTAAACAAATAAGAGATAGAGTTCATCAATTCTCTCAACCAACAAATCCATTGAATATTAGGGTAACACTCAATCATATGACCGCCACTTATGTATCAGTTTATAAATTTATACGAAAAGTTGATCCAATTCTTCAGTCAATTGATTCGGGTCAGGCTTTTAAAGATGTATTTGAATTATGCCAAACGTTTGACTCGGAATTCAATACATTTATTCAAAACGATTCCTTCGATTTCTATTTGCCATTAGAAGAGAGAGCTATCAAACTAACAGACAAAGAAAATCTGTTCCACAAAAACTTATATATTTTTTATACATTAAAGTTATATTATATAACATTCGGTTTACAACACTATTGTATTAATTCGTTAATTCAATGGAATGATTACACTTCAGATAATTTCCAAAATCAAGTCAACAAACAATTCTTTTTTATCTTCAAAAATGATATCATTGAAGACAAATTTCGCAAATTTTATTCTGAGCCACTCTTTGCACTGACTAATGATATCCAAATGTCTATTTATAGATTTTATAACTCTTTTTGGGGAACCGCAGATCACGAAAGAAACATATATAACGTTAATATAGAGCAGTGCGCGGATTCCGGTTGTTTTCAATATCAAAGACTGTACTTTTGGTGGAGAAATAGAGGTAATGATCGGAAAAAGTTTCAAACAATTATTGAAACCTTCGGTGAAGTTCACAACTATTTAGAGAAAAGAACTGAAGAAATATATTGTGATTATATCCTGTCTTCGATTATTTCAATTGAGAGCTACGAATACTATTTAGAAGTATTCGATGTTTTAGTTTATTATTTAATTAAAGCCAACTGTTCTCTCGTTTTCGATACAATTTCACAATTTCTGAGTGGATTACATGGATTACAATTGGATGAATTAGTTAAAAAGAATATGTGTCTAAGTCTAACAAAACCAGGATTCATTTTATTATTTAAAACAATGCATCGAACGTTTGAACATTTGAATCAAATGAAACAATTCTTTAGTTGTTTTGATGACGAAAACGATAGAATATTGAAAACTTTGGATGAAACCAAAAAATTAGTTAAAAGTATTTACAAAGATTTCTACCAAAAACTATCGATTGAATGGTTCGATGAATTATCGATGTTTTATAATTGTAGTAATACTTCCCATCAAAACATTACTTATTATCTGGGCCTTCATTTGGCGTCTGGTCTTTCATTTGTTATCTCTTTCATCGATGATTTTCGAAGTGATTCGAACAACAATCGAAAGTTATGCAAAGACTTACTCATATCTAAACCCAACCCTAATCTTATACATCAGACAACATTCCACTCATTTATCAATGGATTTGAAAACTTTCTCTCCGACACAAATGCCATAAACGATGGCCGACCCTTTTTAGCTCAAATCTGGTCTTCACTTTTGTCTAATATATTACAAAATTGGGAACAGAATACTTCACAAGACGTCAATATTGATATGAATGACTCCGATATTGTTTGAAATGGACTCAAATAATTTTATTTCAATTTTATTATTTATTAATTCATTTCTTATGAATTTGAATTAAATATTAAAGACACGATTATATCGAAACGATGAAACACTAATTTTTATATATATAAGATCAAGATATATATAATAACTTGATTACTTGTCAAAGTAGTGATCACTCTATATATAAGAAATATTAAGATTAATTAATTTGTATTTTTAATTTTGTTAACTAATATTTTAGTCCTGAAGTATAAGAATCTTTAATCGTTTAATTTGAATATAAAATATTTAAATAAATAAATTTATTGAAAATT
>JAQFZM010000523.1:0-30524 GCA_034695785.1 Galumna obvia
TTAAAGGAAAACCTCAATAAATGCATAAAATCGTCAAAAATCATGCTTTTACGCTCAAATTTTGTTCCTCAAAAATTGTGAAAATTTTACAAAATTGCCTTTTTTGCCAAAAATTCTTAGTTTTTTGCATTTATTTTGATAAAATGCGTTAAAATAAAGTCATGTAAGTCAGAAAAAGCCTTAAAATTGATGTTTTATTTGTTTTAAATCAATTTTGGGTCATTTTCAAAATACCCCCCTTAGCTCGGACCAAAATATCCCCCTTATACCCCACCTTGGACCTCGGTCTTTTGCCATCCCTGATTATAATAACTATAATTTATAACATATTAGACTATAATATATTAGATTTATAAAAAAAATTAATATATATTTGTTATAAAATTCTTTTACATTAAGTTTTGATTTTTGAGTTATATTCTAATGACTGTTTTTGAAATGGAGTCCAAAATCATTAAAATTAGTTCTACTCAGAAGACATCAAATAAGTAAAGTCTATGATTGATATTTCAGTCTTTAATAATTTCAAAGTGGATCACATGCTTTACCGCTGTTTTAGTTCACTATAAGTGTTGATCATAAATAATTTTGGACCAAAAATAAGCTAAAAATGTCTTTTCCTCTGACCTCTTCTCCATTTATATTATAATTATAGAAAATATTCGTTTAATAATTGGTTTATAATTAGGACCACAACTTATATTTCATTAAAATTAAAAAAACGGTATATTTTATCTGTTATTACTGTCATAATTGTCATATCCTTCAAAATAATAAACTTTTTTATATTAAATGCTATTTTACTCACCTTTTGGTCATAAATGTGAGCATAAATTAGTTGAATAAAATTTTTAATTCAATTTCCAACTTATTTTAATTGAAATATATTTTGAGTACACAATTATTATAACAAAAGTATTTTTTTTATAATTCTTAACATTAGCTACACTTCAGAATAATTTAAGTGAAATTTCAATCAAAAATTATTTTTCTAAAACTATTTATGATTTCTTTAATGATATTAATGACACGTTTAGTCTTTAAATAAATTATTTATCTCTGAAGTCAACCAAAACAACATTCAGTTTCCAATTGTTCTCATATTTAAAAAAAATTCAATTATTGTTAAAAAAAACTGAAAACAACAACTATTTAACTATTTTTGTGTATATATAAGCCATTTAATTTGAAGATTGATCTAGCATATTTATTAAAACTGATTCTTGTGACTTTAACAAAAAGATGCATTCACAGACTAAAAATTATGCTAGGATTGATCGTCAAATTAAATGGTTTTATCAAAACAAGTCAAATATCAGTCATTTACTTAAAATGAATAATAGTCTTATAAATTATATATTAAACAATGATAAAGTGTTCGACAATAATAAAATTCAGCAAGGTAAGTGACTAATACAATTGTGGGCAATTAAAAGCACCGATCAATAAATTATTAGTATTATTACAACTTATAAACAAAATACCAATTAATTTATATATAGTATTATATAAATAATTAAATGTTTGACTCATATATTCTTTTATTATTGAGTCAATTGAAAAGTTTATAATTGTTTTTATTTATACAAACAATAATTATTAAGGGTTTAACGATTGACTAAATTCAAAGAACATTTTAAAATCATTTCTAAAGAAACTTAATTAGCAGTTATTACAGAAATAAACCGATTCTGTCATAACTTAATTGCAATTTAATCACATTTTGAGCAAAAAAAAACTCAAAAATATTGAGAAAAAAAAGTTGAAAATCGAAATTAAATGTAAATTTTAAATAAAAACTATTACTTAATTAAAAATAATAAATTCGATTATCAATTATTGTGTAATAAAAAGAAATAAAAATTATTTGCAAAAAATACTAATATTTCGATATTCAATAATAAATATATTAATCAATTAGTTCTCAATACTATACTTTTCAAAATATTTATGACTTTTGGCGCTATTTATTATTTATTAACATTTATTTTCTAACTGTAATTGACATCATTTTTATCGAATAATACTTAAATACCATGACTTTAATAAACGCGTTTTCAATTAAATTATTAATTCTTTTAATATTTTTTCCGATAAATTAAAGATAAAAACGGAATAAATTATAAACATTTCCTCAACGAAGAGAAAAGAGTTGTAATTCAAGAATTTATCCAATCATTGGCCAATGATTTCATTTTAAGATTAACTCAATTACATAAAGAACTGAAAATAACGCTCAAAACAATTGATTTTAAAAAAGACAAAAAAAAGATATATATTAAGAATGAAGTGAAGAGAAATTATGATTAACTTTCAAAGTGAAAAAAACTTGAGAAATGCCTGCGGCGGAACAGGTATATGGAGAGGAACAGTCTTAAGTGGCTCATTGTCATCATTATCCAGATCATTATTCCGGTGATTGTTGTATTGCTGAACGAGTGGGTGATGGAAGAAAGGCATGTTATGGACAACAACAGGATTCTGTGGCTGCGCTCCATTTCTGTTCATCGATTGTTTAGCACCGGAGAGTGGAACGCGATTTTGATAAACGCATGGATGACCATAAGACTAACCGGTCAAAGGAGGACATCAATGATTAATGCATTAAACAAACTGAGAAAGGTTATATCAATATCTAAAATTACTACATTTTACTCAATTGAGAGTTTAGATTCGATTTTCATTATAATTAAGATTTAAAATAAATTTTTAGTAGAACTTCAAAAAAGTTTTCACAAGTTATGACTCAAATGGTCACTAAAAAAACAACATAAAGAACCTGTTCCTTAACTTTTTTCTATTTTAGTTCAGGATTTAATGGTTTGTGACTACAAGTGTTAATAAGACTGAAAAAAGTGAATTATACCTATTATTAACTTTTTGTTTAGTCACTAATTATCAAAAAAGAGAAACATTTGATAAATAAAACAAAATTATGGACTGCATTATAGACGACATTCTTTTGTAAATGTAGTGAAAAAAAAAACTTTTAGAACATACCTTCCAAAAAAGGCAACGACAGTGTCGACAAAGGAATAGACAATCGGCGTATTCCTCTTTTAGTCCAAATTTCCTGAATTCAAAAACATTGATATATAAGAGGTTTTGATAAAAAGGTGTCTCACTTTCTGAGCTGATGGAATACTTGTTCCCAATCGACTTTATTGTCTGACTGATAGACATTCTTATTATTAGCGAAAAGCCATCGCAACTGAGCCCTTGAATAGTGATATTTACAGAGTTGTTTCCAAATGTGCTCTTCATCTAATAAAGACTGCATTATATCGTATGCCTGACCAGAATTCATAAGATCTTTGTAATCCGTTAACCGAAGAAGGATTTCACGGATCAGTTCTTCCGGAAGATCTGTTAAACGTTTGCTGCCGTCTTCTGCGGGCTTTTAATAAAACAAATTTTATAAAATTAAAAAATAAAATTGAGACCACTTTTAATACTTCTTTTATTTGGATTCTGTTCGCCATTTGACAAATCCTTTCCATAGTCCGCAAATGTTGTTCCCATAAGCGAGTGCTGCCCAGAGGTCTTCCCCAACAATAGTATTTTCTCATAATCTTCTTGAGGTCGTAAAGCAAAGTATGCAAAATATGAATATTTTGTTGATTACTCGCCACTGAAGTCCACATAAAAAAAGGTTAACAAACGGTTAGAGAAAAAATTAATTTATTTGACGCTAAGATTCGATAACATTTCTGGCGAACACTTCCTTTACTAAAAAAGTTATAAATTAGTTTTTAATGATTTAAGTTTTCCTTTTCAAACAACAAAGGGGTCATAAATGCATTCATGCGATTGCAAACAAAGAGGTCATAAAAATTTTAACTAGTTCATAATCATTGCTGAACAGTACAGAACACTAATAAAGTATGAGTTCTATTACTGAAAATACTATTCACTCCTATTCTCTTAAAAAAATAAATGAAACTTATATTAAATATATAGAAAGAACTGAAGATATCACTGATTAAAATCTCATTTGAATTACAAATTTTCTTAAATAATGAGAAGTTTTGGTTTTAATGAAATATTTAAAAATAAAAGTTTTATATAATAAGAGAAATAAAAATATGAGAATTGTGTGGACTTTAACTTTCCTACAGATTAATGACTCTTAATATTCACTTTTAGTTTTAGAAAAAGAAATTCAGTCCCGAAATCGGTCTAAAATATGTAAAACCCGTTCGCCTCAGGAGTCGTACAATAATTGATAGCGAATTGTTTTGAAAAGTGAATGCTTTTAAAGCAAAGAAATTATAGATAAATATATGGGATATTTAGAGCGCTATTAAAATACTTTACGATAATTTATTCTCAATTAATTTCAATACATTATATCTATTGATTTATAACTTGATTTAAATGTTAGTTAAAATTATTCTAAAAATGTTTTGAAGAAAATAAAAGAAAATACAAATTAAAGTTATTGTTAAGAATTGAGTCAACTTTTCTAAATTTATCCTTCAATAGAACTCTTCAAAAGTTATTTAATATATGAAATTAAAAGATATACCATATTATTACTATATTATTACCAAGAATTTTATCTGTCTTATATCGATGTGAGACCGAGAAAATTGTAAATTCAAATATTTTTGACTTTAATTTATATTTAATACTTAAGATTTGGTCCAAAACGAGTCATTTAATGGAAGTGTAGGTATACTTAAAATACTTGTGTAAATATTATGAAAATAAACTGACCTTGCCAAGCGAGTTGCTCGAGCATTGTGAATAAGACTTTGGTGGCACAACCACTCAATGAGGTCAGGTTTTGTGTAATCAGTAAATGCAAGAGTTTACTGATATAATTAAAGCGACGGATGTCTCGAATGGCATTACAAAAGTCTAATTTATAGAACGCCTCTGAAATGGTGTTGTACCCTGCCACTTCTTTCGTGTGCTTAAGTGTCACCTGACAATAGGGCTGCCACTCCGCCATATTAGCATTTGTTGAATCTTTAAGAATAGATTCGGGTATCGGTTGCGAAGAACTCTTTTGTAAGCGCTGTATAATCTCTGCGATTGTCTCTCGAGGGCTGTTCTCATCATCGCTATCGCTATCCGTTGAGGAGTCACCGGAAGGAAAGCCACTGAAAAGAAAAATATTTTGAAAAACTAATTGATTTTGAGGTCAAAAAATGCTGAAATATGTTTTTCCTTTAAAACATATGACTATAATATGACTCAATTCTTGTTTGAAAAACATTGAAAAGTTGTAACCAAACGATAAATCAAATCACAAGACATGAATGAAAAATTCGCTTTAATTTTATTTTTATCGTTTTTTTTTTGAAAATATTTTCTTCTAATAATAAATGAATTTTCGGCGAAAATAGTTTCACTCAACTCTTCTACCGATTAAATCACAAACAAAGCATTTGAATGAATGCCAAAACTCGAGTCTCGAGTTTTGGGAAACTGAGGATCAGAAAACTTTTATCCATAGATTGCAAAATCATTTCGTCAAAAAACTATTAAACTTAAGCCTAAAATTTGGGAAAAGTCCAAAAGAGTTGACTTTTTGTAAACTTCAAAATTCAAAACCAGACCAAATGCTTCCTGCAATCATTGCATTCATTTCAATGCACTAAAACTCTGGTTTACATAATTTCAAGCCTACAATTTGTGTGCAAATGTTTTGGATCACATCTCAAGTAAATGTATTGCATTCGTTCACTGAAAGACATTATAAATAAAAATATAATTTTGAGCACAACTTTAGATTAAGAGATGAAATAAAAGTATCTCTCATTAAAAAGTTAAAGACTTTCCTAGAAATAAAATTATGTAATAAAACAATAGAATATAAAAACTTAAAGCATTAGATTCTGGTTATTATAGAGTAAATAAAAGGCCAAACACTCGGAAAACTAGTTTTCATTTTATATTTCGTTTCATTTTAAGTATCGATTCATTAATTGTTAGGAAATGACAATTAATCACATTTTTATTTATCATTTCAGACAAATTAAAATAACTTTCAAAAGGAAATTATTAAAATAAATGTCATTTTAACGCAAATCTAATAAATGCAAATCATTGAAGAATTAAACTTGATAATTTAATCTTCACAAAAAAACATAATTATCTAAAATAAATTTTAATTTTGAATAAATTATTAAAAAACAAATAAAGATTTAATTTAATAACGAAATTAGATTATTTTGACTTAAGTTTATTTATATTTTATTATTTGAAATATTATTTAAATTTAATCAAAGACTCAAACATTTAAATATTGAACAAAAAAGGGGTTAATTCAGACACATTTCTTTATAGTTAAGTTAACAAAAACCCGTTATTTTGCGCCAAAACATCTAAAAATTTAAATTAAGTGAAAATTAAAACAACTTTTAGATAAAGAAAAGTTCATTTCTTATTCTTTTGAAAATTCACTCAAAAACCATAATAAACCAAAACTGCTTTAATGAGTTTTTATGAGACGCTTACAAACTCTCTCTTAAGTCTCCGTTAAGTTTACCTTTCCTTCAGTTGATTTGATTCCAATGTTTTCTTTTATTTAAACTTTTTTTTTATAAGTAATTTAGTATTAGTTGTGTTTATGAGCCAACATTTGTTAGATATGAGTACTAATTAAACCATTTGTTAAATGAATTAAAATTTAGAGCCAATCAAAAGCAGTGAATGGTATCGGAGTTTATGCCATAGTTTTTGTCATATAATTACGAGAAGTGAATATCTTTTTTATTATTATTTGGACTTTAAGTTTAGGTTTTTTTTAAAGTTTTCAAAGGTTTGAATAATACATTTGAAAGAGTATTATATGACAATAGTTTAACCCCTTTTCTGCATGAATTCAATTTTGGATTCGATTTTAGAACTAATAAATTGTTGTCAGAACTGGTCTTTTGTTAATCAAAATTTGTGAGAATATAATCGCGTTTTAAAAATTTCCCAAAATTAGAGATCATTTTTAAAACGATAATTCAGTTCCTCTTTATCTGAGAATTTGTTTCTAAAAATAACACATTTTTTAATGCATTTCTTGAAAATGTTTTTTAAGAACTGAATGAGAAAAGCATTTATAAGACATTATAAGTTGAAATCAATTATAAGACGGAAATTATTAACATTTGATCACAAGTTTTGATGAATGGTTTTTAAAGCACTTACTGTTCGTGGATATGATTTCTTATAATCGATGAGTTTTGGAGTAATTTCATCCGTTCCCAGCCCTCATCCGTCTTAACCCATACCTCTCCGGGCGATCTCCAATCGCGACCAATAAACGGCATAATTGTTGGCCAAATCAGTGACCAAATCAAAGACAAAATTCAAAACAAATGGTAAAGAAGTGTTGAAATGCGACGAAAAGACAACAAATGAGTAAAACTCAATATTTTGATGTTTTGTTTTGAAGGCACAACAGCTGCTCAAAAGCACAGTATATGAGTACTGCGTTTGAGTCGATAGACTTGTCCTCAACTCTGAGTTCACTTTATTTAAGAGTTGCAGAACAGCTTTGCTCAGAGTCTGTGTCTCAGAGTTTGCCCAATCGTTGCTCTATTGTTATGTCACGAGTCATACGATTCCAGTTTTCTTCGCCTCACAGATAAAGATAAGACTCCAATCATATGACGGACTCACATAACAATAGAGCAGCCATTGATCTGTCGATTCCTCGATCCGACCCAAACTCTCACCCAAACCATACTTTTGATCTTCAATTCAAAAGAAATAATAAACGACTTATAGTTTAATGTTTTATTTGATAAGAATCTGAAAAAATTTCATTTAACTCACTTTTGTTTATATAATTTACTAACGGTTAGAGACTAACGGTTTGGACAAAAACACATTCTTTTATTATCAGAAAAAAACATTTGTTTATAGATTGTGACAAATAATGACAAAAATTTATTTTGTTTATACACTCAGATTATTAGTCATACGAACAGAAAATATTGTCTAATGTTTGATATGAGAGTAAAGATTGAGATTAAAGTTTATATAAATAAAAAGTAATTTTAAAGCAATAAATGATTCATTGATTACAATTGTTTTGATATTATTATTAAAATCTATATTTTCAGAACTCATCGTTTGATTCGGGAATCGATGACAAACGAGTTGAGACCAAACCTATCTTTTTGTGAAGAATATCAATGGTCGGATCCCTCTCCACATATTTGAGTCGTTTCTGGTAATCGGGAATTCGGTTACGATTTCTGTAATCAAAGAGTAGTTTTCCAATACCTTTACGGCCGACACTTTTCCTCCTTTTTATTGACTTTTGAATGTTTTTAGATTTGCTTTTATTCTTAGTTTTAGTCACTTTTGAAGAGTTCTCTAAATTTTCGTTTTGCGAAACTTCAGACACTTTTGACTTCTTTTGACTCTTTTTTTGACTGATTTGTGAATCAATTGAATTATCGTTATTTGAATTAACAAATTTTGAGACATTTGTTGTCGTCGTTGAAGTGTTTTCTCCAAGAATTTCATTCCTTTTTAGAGTAACCACTTCTACCATTTGATTCAAATAATCTTTAATCTGATCCCTTCCAATGGATCCTCTCTTTGATGAAAATGAATCGACGATTAAATCTCTTTTTGCAATAATTAAGTCATTTAATTCATTAATCACTTTAAGAGATTCATTTAAAGGCGAAACTGATTCTCTCTTCTCAGGGATATCACAACTTTCACACTCGTTGGTCACATTATCTTCATTTAAGTCTATCTTTAATTTAATTGATTTTCTTCGCGTCGTTTTTGACATTTTTTACCGAAAATACATAAAAACAAACAAAAGATTTAAAACAAAATTCAATATTAATTCAAATAAAATAATCGTTGGATTTGACGCCAAAATATTTAAACATAAAATACGTCAACACTTATACATAGATTACGTTTAATCGCTATTAAATCATAAAATTTTAAAATAGTTATTAAAAATCGATTTTAATTACTTTTAATTATAAATTAATAGATATATAACTTTTAAATTAATACAATAAACTTAAAGTGTTTTCTTAGTTTTAAACATTTCTTGCATTTATATAACAAACTTTATTACTCTTATATTTTTTATTAAACTAAAGAACGGATTTATTGTTAAAACTAATGACAAAAATGAAATACTTTTCTTAAATTTAAAGCTTAAAATACATCTAATGATAACAAACTGTAAATTAAAGTTACAAGATAATTTATCTATCTATTTATTGTTTGTATTCAATTAGAAACTGAACTTATAAATAATCGTTGGGTTTAAAGAAACAAATATTACTCAAACAAAGATAATCAAGAACAATTGTAAATATTGTAAAAAAAACTAATCTTTTTATAAATATTAATGAAACTAAAATCGGTATTCAGTTTGCAATGGAATACATTGTTTGGTTACCAATTGATTGTTGAAATCAATTGAGTTATCAAAGATATAGTGATTACAATAAAAAGATCGATAAATCACTAATGAAATCAATGTTAAACTAAATATCAATTTTTTAATAGAATTACTAAAATTCGTGTTTATATTATTTAAAAGCTGAGAGGAATGTCTTTATCGGGAAAACCATAATATGATTAGAATTAGAAGAACCACTGATGCGAATATAGTACTCAACAAACAAGTCTTCCGTCGGGCCTTTGACTGTAATTTAAGAAAATAAATTTCAAACAAATTTTAAACAATTGATTAACGAAATAAAGAATTAACGAAAAGTTTGAGTCGAGGAAATAATAAAAGAAAATTACTTTTAATTGGTTTCAATGGCGATAACTGTAATAACTATTGCGAGAATAATCACAAGAATAATAATCAAACAAAGCTTTTTACGTCGCGCTCGAGTCTAAACAAATTCGTTTTCAAAATTAGAAATTCATGCAAACATTTAAAACATATGTCAGACCTGATAATCTCTGGCTTTAGACAATTGTGCCGTTCCTTCATTCACTTGTATGGAAGCGGTTTCAACATTAGCCTCTATACTGTCGATGACCTCTCCCTGTTCGTGAACCATTGTTGCCAAGTCTTTGAATATTTGATTTACTTCCACGATATCGGACTCTATTTTACGAATAGCCTGTTCTCTATCCCTCAATAATTCCAAATCACATTCCTCTTCAATTTGAATGGTTGCCTGAGTTTGTGACTGAGGGCTATATATTTAACATATATTTAAACATTATATTCAAGTTTTTCATTATTTAATAGAAACCTCTGTAAGTCTATAAGATTGGAGGGCCCTCTCTTCGACTGTTCCTCCCACTAATCATTTGAATAAAATTATTAAATGACAACTTTTAAACTCAAACACTCACAGAATTGAGTCCAGAATTAGCTCTGGCTCTTAAAACACTTTCTTTTTCTTTCTGAGCGGCAGTTCTTTGAATAACTTGAAAATTCTTGAGGGCTTCAGAGAAATCGTTAGTAAGTCTTTCCCTAAGCATTCGTCTTTGTTTCTGAATACAAATCAATACAAATGATTACAAATCATTTAAAATAAACATTTGTTTGTTAATGAAAAATACCTGTTCTGAAAGATTAGTTGATTGTGGCAATTGTGCCAATTCTTTAAGACTATTATTTGTATCCCTCGCCAATTGATTGGTGTAGTGCTGGACTTCATGTCTGTCACAATCAAAAGCAATTAATTTTGTCTTAAATTTATTAAATATGATATATGACTGACAGTTGCGATCTTAGGCTCTCTGAGTCCTGAGAGGTTCCCAAATGATTAACCATTCGTTGCATTTGATTAACTGATTCAAAGATTTAGATATTAGTCTAAAGAATAAAATTAAAGACAAACCATTTTGAGATATTTTCTGAACATTTGAAGCCACGATCTGTGAAAGACGTGACCACTCATTGCGTTCGTCGCCACCAATCGTTGATTGATATCCGCGATAACTCATTCTTCAGTCAATTTATTCTTCGGTTAATAATTAAAATGTGACACAAATTTGATCTAAATATCAAAAGAAAGTAATCGTTTAAATAACAAGTTTTCATAACATCTCTAAAAGTAAAGATTGACTCAAATCAGTAAAAATATTATTACAACAAATTAAGTGACAATTAATGATAATTTAGAGTAAAAGAGAGTAAAAGAGATGAGAAGAAATGAGAAGAAATGAGGCGTATCTTTCACTGGATTTGGTTCATCCACTCAACTGATAATAAGACAATATGTGACGCATTCATTGCATTCTAATTTTGCTTATATTTACCTCTTTTTGACAGTATTTGCGATAATTAACGCAAAACTAATTATAAATTCAATTAAAGTGAAAACAAGTTCTCAAAAGAAAAACATAAAAACCGATAATTTAGTGACAAATAATCAAAAGAGTATTTATTTGTATTCATTAATACATATAAATGTTATTAAATGTCTATAAAATCACAAATAAATGTTATGTAAGGCTCTGCCGATGACATCAATTGTTGTTCATAAATAACGTGTGTTTAGAGGTAAGAATTGGCGGTTTTTAATGTTTAACGTAATGAATGGATGAGTTGTTTCTGAGTTTACATGCGTTGCGACTAATATTGTCTTTATTGAAGACCCGATAACTATAACTCCATTTATGTCTAATTCACTAAATTTCAACATTTTTTGATCAAAGAAGTCAATTGTTTTCACATTTAATTCAATTGTTGTATAATTAAAGGCAAATGAATTTCGGCGCATTTGGTTCGACAAATGGCGACGAAGAACGCAATGATTGGTCCCGTCTTTCGCTAACATTGACCTCAAATGTCCACAAAATAACTCAAAACGGTTTTAATTTAATTTGTTTTATGTTTTGATTTTTTAATTAATTTATTTTTTAGTCAATAAAATTCAACGACTTATCGATGATTTAGAAACAAATGAAAAGTCAGAAGACTTGAGGACACAATTGTAAGCAATGAGTTATTCATTAAATTCATTAAATTTATCCTAAATTTTATTATTTTTTTTTAATTAAAACTTTTAAATAATTGAAAAACAGAAATGAAATCCAAGAAAAGACGTCTCAACTGACCAGAGAAACAAAACTCTATTTACAAGAATTGTCTCGATTACCACTTTTGGTTCAGTCATCCTTTGCTTCTGTTGACCAAAACAGAAGAAATCCATTAATGAATGATTTAAACACTAATATTAGAAAAACCTTTTCATTCAATAATAATAGCAAACAATTTAGTGTCGAAAAGTTTATGAGTCCTTCAAGTCTTTTATCAAAAAAGTCTAACTTCTATGAGGGAAAGACAGTGTTTGGCGGCGCCAATACGAGTCGGGCCGCCCGACTCGCGGGAACTACTCCTTACAATCTTCTACATCGACCACATTTGGCGCCAGTGCTTAGAGTTAATATCGAAACATCGAAACGATTGGTTGAGTCAAATGAACCGCTAAGCACTTCATCGCAGAGGATATTAGAGAAGTTGGAAAAGGCGGCCACACCTCTTCAAGACGCCAGACGTATACCATCTTCTTCTCAACTCAAAAGTTATTTTCAAACATCAAATCTAATGCACACTTCGAGTAAAAGACCCAAATTGGGAGCAAATCCTATCCCGAGTCAAAACAGCGAACAGACTTTTCAACCGAAACGATGGGAATTAAGACTCACTAATATTAAAGA
Source organism: Galumna obvia (assembly GCA_034695785.1). Taxonomy (NCBI): domain Eukaryota; kingdom Metazoa; phylum Arthropoda; class Arachnida; order Sarcoptiformes; family Galumnidae; genus Galumna; species Galumna obvia. Next base: position 12,625 of record JAQFZM010000523.1, read on the forward strand.
TATTATTTCTACAAATGAGTCAAAGGATGAGTTAAACAATTCTTGTGATAATAAATATTTAATGGATTCGAAGAATAATCCAAATGAGACTTTTGGGGACAAATTAATGACAAAAGACTTGAAAAAAGAAGAGCAACAAAAACCCAATAATAATAAAGAAATTTCCAAAACATCTACAACTGAGTCAACGGATGAGATAATCAATTCTTGTGATAAATATTTAATTGATTTGAAGAATAATAATCCAAATGAGACTTTTGGGGGAAAAATAATGAGAAAAGACCTGAAAAAAGAAGAGCGACGACCAAAACCACAAATTAAAGAAAAAGAGGATCAGTGCGAAGATTTAGATCTATTAAAGAATACGAAACCGCTGACAATGCCTTCAAATTTACCGAAATTTTGTTTTGGGTCAACAACTTCTTCCTCAACAACTGTTCCTCTGAGAAGTCCTCTGACGACTGTTATAACTAAATTTACGGAAACAAAAGACAATTTTAAGTTTTCTGAACCTAATTTGAAAAAAGAGGATAAAAAGTCAGATGCAGTTCTTCCGAGCGGTCAAAACGGAGATAAATCATATAATTTTAGTAGTCCTAAAAGTGCCATAACTTTTAAATCGTTGAGTAATTCAGACAAAATTGAAAACAATTCCAATATTTTTAAGGAATCGCAACAAAAATTGGAGGCAAACAAAAAGGAAATTTCTTCGGATAAGAAGAATAAAATCGAAGTTAACAAAACAGAAACACCGAAATGGGTTTGTGTTTGTCTTTTCCAAAATATTGCTTCGGATAATAAATGTAAGGCATGTCTTAAAGAACGAGATTCTCATTCAAAACCTTCGACAACAAATCTTTCATCGGTTAAAACCATTTCGACCAACAGTCGAGTTGAGTCAAATAAGAAGATTACTCTTGAATCAAATCAGTTGAAGACTATTCCTGAGTTAAATCAATCGAAGACTAATTTTGAGTCAAATCAGTCGAAGACTACTCCTGAGTTAAACGAATCGAAGACTACTCTTGAGTCAAATGAATCGAAGACTTCTCTTGAGTCAAATGAATCGAAGATTACTCTTGAGTCAAAACAACCGAAGACTACTCCTGAGTCAAATGAATTGAAGACTACTATAATTACTCAGAATACAACTATGGGTTTGGTTGAGAAATTGAAACCACCCTCTGGTTCTACTTCCATGGTTAGTAATTCTGTGGTAAAACCAAGTTTTTCATCCAATACGAATGCTAACACCGGCACCAACACCAGCACATTCACGACCACTAATAGCGCATTCGGTGCCAACACATTGTTTGGTACGAAACCAGATAAAGGTTTTAGTTTTGGTAATTCTACGCTTAATAGTAACAAAAATCAAGACTTTAGTTTCAATAATCCTTCGACTAATTCATTAACAAATACGTCATCGAATTTAAGCTTTGGGTTAAACACGAATGCAATTACCACAAATACTACCACTGCTGGGAATACAACAACTTCTGACAATAATAGCAAATCGCCATCAAATTCATTATTTTCATTCAACGCCCAAAATAGTGATCACTTTTCAAATTCCTTAACTCAAAAACCATTGAATAATTCGGACATTAATTCAAAAACTAGTTCTCAGTTCAGTTTTGGTGTCTCCACTCCGAGCACTGGTCAGACAAATAGTAATAATTTGTTCTCAAACCTCATAAATCCGGCGCCGAATAGTAGTCTCTCTTTTAGCCAAATGGTATCGACGGCTCCCCCGACCTCTAATACAATACCGTTTACTTTTGGGGGCTTTGGTTCGACGCCATCTGCATCGGTTATACCACAAGTAAAGACCCAACAGCCAACTGCACCGGCTGTACCACAAATTCAGACCCAACCTCAACAGCCATCTGCATCGGCTCTACCACAAGTTCAGACCCAACCCCAACAGCCATCTTTAGCTCCCACTTCATTCAATTTTACTGCTCAGACGTCAAACTTTGATTTCGCTTCGCTATCAAACGCCAGTTCCCAACCGAGTGGTCCCGTATTTAATTTTTCGTAAGTAATTCTTTAGAATCAAATAAATACAATTAATTACTTAATTAATCTCTTAATTAAATTAAAGGACGGAACCGAAACAACAGACACCACAAACAGTGACCTCCAATAAAAATTATAAGACTTTAGTTTTTGGAAATTCAAATCAGAATTCGCAGTCCTTTTCAGTACCGAATGCGACCACAAAACCAAGTTTTTCATTCAATATGAACCCTAACACCTGCACCAACACCACAGCCACCACCACTAGTAGTGCATTCGGTGCCAATACATTGTTTGGTTCGAAACCAGATAAAGGTTTTAGTTTTGGTAATTCTACGCTTAATAGTAGCCAAAATCAAGGCTTTAGTTTCAATATTCCTTCGACTAATTCATTAACAAATACGTCATCAAATTTAAACTTTGGGTTAAACACGACTCCAATTAATACAACCACTGCTGACAATAATAGCAAACAGACATCAAATTCATTATTTTCATTCAACGCCCAAAATAGTGATCACTTTTCAAATTCCTTAACTCAAAAACCATTAAATAATTCGGACATTAATTCAAAAACTAGTTCTCAGTTCAGTTTCGGTATCTCCAGTCCGAGCACTGGTCAGACAAATAGTAATAATTTGTTCTCAAACGCCATAAATCCGGCGCCGAATAGTAGTCTTTCTTTTAGTCAAATGGTATCGACGGCTCCCCCGGCGTCTAATACAGCGCCATTTACTTTTGGGGGATTTGGTTCGACGCCGTCTGCACCGACTGTACCACAAGTTCAGACCCAACCCCAACCCCAACAGCCATCTTTAGTTACGACTCCATTCAATTTTGCGGCGCAGACAACGCCAAACTTTGATTTCGCTTCGCTTTCAAACGCCGGTTCCCAACCGAGTGGTCCCGTATTTCAGTTTTCGTAAGTAATTCTAAATAATAAAATAAAAACAATTAATTAATATTTTAATTAAATTAAAGGGCGGAACAGACATCGGGATCAGTTACCTCTAATAGAAGTTTTAAGAAAGCGAAACGTCGTCTAAACCCTGGACCCTCTACTTAATGTTTAGTCTATTTTTTTTGTAAAGTTTAAAATATGGTCCGATATTTCGCTTTGAATGAAATATAAATTTATTGTTTAATTCTTTGCAAAACATTTGAATAATTATATAATAATTTAAAGACACACAAAATGACTAAATTTGTTGTTTTAAGAGAATTGGTGTGATTTCGACTATTTTTAATAATGCATTCAAATTCAATATTGAATTAAATAAAAACATTCATATCTTAAGAGATATTTGTTTGCTATGTTTAACACCAATAATGATATTTCAAAGGAATTATTCAAATCTTTATCTCTTTTATAATAATATTTTATTTTGAAAATAATTTCAATCAATTATTTGTTTTGATTATTACATTAAAATTATTTTCATTTTAATTTTTTTTCCAAATATAGCCTTCAATTCATTTAAATTTAGTTTTCTTTAAAATAAAATTATTGTTAAATGAGTTTTATTTTATTCAATTTTTAGTGATTTTTGTTTTGTAAATAAAATTTCAAACAAAAGACACAATTTTTGATAAGTTTTGTATTGTATATCGTTTATGAAAGTCATTGTATTAATTATTAAGTTTTGTGACACTATATATGCGTCGGCCGTAAGACCTGAGTTAAGATAAAAGGGTTTGGAATTAGTTTTGTATATAATTTCAATTATAATTTTGTGTTCGTTTTGTTCGTTAGTCGTTTGGTTCAATCCGTTGAACGCTATTATTATTTGTCTGGTATTCTAGTCTGTCCTCAACAGAGGTTCTGATCGTTTGTTCGTCAAAATTGTGTCTTTAATTTGAAGGGAACTGGAGATCAGTGTAGCGTTTGATTGTGTGTCGAAGCGATCACTGACTTGATTATGAAGTATTCGCAATCAGGCAATCACTGGCACTCTAAGCACAACCACTCTTCTAATGGTAAACGTATAGAAGGCATACATACGTACACATAAAATACCCTAAGCCTTGCTTTTGCACAGCCTTTAGAAGTGGCACTATTTGTCTTCCAAAATGAAATCGATGTCTCATTTATGCCGTCATTCTTATAGCTATGGAAACTCCAATAGACGTCATATAAGGAACAAAATTCAGAGACATTCAGACCTAAACAATCTTAAGGCGAGAGAGAGAGAGAGAGAGAGAGAGAGAGAGAGAGAGAGAGAGAGAGAGTGAGAGAGAGTTATAATATTTATAGTTAGTTATAATAGAATAAATGAATGTCAGCTCACATTTAACTCTAAAACAAGATTTTCAAAGAATGAGTTTTACGAAAATAAATGTGAAAATTAAATATTAAAAGTGACACAAAGTAAACCTGTAAAGTGTCGCGTCTTTAAGCCATTAAATATTTAATTATATTCGAAATTTCATTCCAAATGTTTGATACAAAATAACAATTTTATATCGAACTAAAAATTTATTCGTTTTGTTGAACCAAATTAGTGTTAATCACAAAAAAATATATTTAAATTCATTTGATTTCTGAGACTATTATTTAAGAATATTGACATCATTTAACTAAAGAAAACTTTATATTATTTCCAAGTTTAGTACCAGTTTTTACTATTTTGACTAAACTATTAGTTATGGCCTTAAATCAAATAAAGAGACACTTCTGTGAAATATTCGGATTAAAATTCAGAATTAATAAAAAGTGTCAAAAAGTATTTTATTGAGTAATAAAACAAAACTTATTTGAATTAAAGACTCGCTTTACATAAATATTATTTTATCAAACGATAGCCTAAAGCCATGAAAAGGGACGGAATAAAGTTTAGGTACCATTCCATCAAAATTTTGTTTTTCATAGGAATTCTAAGTGGAATCGATAGACATAACAAGAAGACAAAATGAGAGATGAGTTCACCAGAGATGACATTAAAAACATTAACTATTTGTTAGATTTATTACTAAAACGTCATTTAATGCAAGTATTCTGTATTTGAGAGGAATGCAAACCGAATATCAAAATGAATTAAACAATTATTTTCATCCCTTTTCTAAAAATAATGTTTAGTATTAAAAAAATAAGTTTAAACTTTGGCTAAAAATTCAAAGTTTTAATGAAATAACTTTTAATTTATGCATAATTTTTGTGATAAAATCTTAGAATTCGTTATATTTGGTTATATCGGTGTTCGCAGAGATTGGAAATGCCATTAGAAGAGTAGTCATTCACATTAAAAGATAACGCGTTAACACTCACTTTTACTGAGCATTAGAGAAGTGGTTGTGAGCAGAGTCTGTGCATTGACTGCCAATGCATTCACAGAGTCTTTACAGCGAAGTGTCCTTTCAGTTAATAAAGTTTTACTTAAATAAATAACATTTCTTCGGGTTATCGACAATTATTTTCACGAAATTTCTTTTACTTTTGCATTCAATTACTGACTTAATTGTAAATCACAACCAATGCTCCTATCTTTTTATCTTATTTAAACTACCTTGTTTATTATCATTTTATCAAATTATTCATAAAAATTACTGGAAGTTATTAAAAAGAATGGTTTGTCTAAATATCTGTCAAATATTAATATGATTTTCACAATTATTACTTATAAGAGATATATAGAAATAGGTTTATAGATATATAAAATCTAATCGAGTCTTTAAAATTTCAGAATTGACTTTAAAAATGTATTCATAAAATATAAGAGACTCCGAACCACTTTTTAAGCAAAAGAGTTATAAATTATAAAAATATAAGATTTGTTGAGATTTTTAAAGAAAAATAATAATCAATACTTGAAATCTGCTTTTGGTCTCAATTTTTAATGTGTTTTCTGAACGAAAGTCTTTTATTTGATGTGAATTATGATTTTGGCCTAAAAATGCATTTACGCCGACATTGAATTGCTTTTTATGCCATTCGTTGTGATATTGCTTTCGCTGCCATTTCTTAAGGCTATCGCAACCATTCATTCATTTCTTTTCTGTTTCTTAAAAAAACTGTAGTAATAGTCGTATATTAAGAATAAAAGAATATTTTTTCAAAGTTTGAAATTAATATATATTTGAAAGCAATGACTGCACTTGAAATCAGAAAAATGAAAAAAACATTTCCCAAAAAATGTCATTTTATTTATTATTCTTAAGTAAACGGAGTCCTAAGAAATTATAATTATTATTGCATTAAATATTACTTCAAAAATGTAGTAAAAAATATAGAATTCAAAGAAAAATATTTGAACTCTTTTTAGTTCTTTGAGTTATAAGTTATAAATAATACGAATCTCTGAATCCTTTAGAAAAACTTTTGGCGTATTTTTGTTTGACTTTTTGTTATTTTTTGTGATAAAATTCGCTTTAATTTTTGCCAAATATAACTCTCTTTGGAGTGCAATACACGACCGAACCGTCGAACCAACTCTAAAGAGATGAAAATTTTTCAATCGATCGCAACATTAGTGCTGTTCGACTGCATCTCTCCTTTAGATTCTCTTCTATTTCCCTCTTCTACTCTTTTTCTGTTCAAATTTCAGCGCAAACACAACAAAACGTCTTATTAAAGAGAACTGGAATCTGGACTTTGAGTATTGAGTGATATGTCTGGGAGTGGAGGCCATCGTTTCTCTCGCAGAACAGAATAAGAGAGCGGACAGAAGTTTTACAAAGAAAAGAGTAGGAAAGCCATACAGAAGTGCAACAACTTTTGCACATCTCATCAATAAATCGATAGAAACAGAGTTTGATGTGAGACATGCACTCAACTTATAATACCAGTGCAGTTGTGAACACCAGATAAGGGAGGGATAGAAGGAAAGGGATGGAGGAAGAGAAGAAGAGAAGGGAGAGGGGAGAGAGAATGAGTTTTTTGTGAATATCATTCAATTACTTGCATTTCACTCAAATTTGGTCATTTGGTCGAACTTTCCCTTCGATTCATTTAAAATTTATTTTATTTTTATTGACTTATTTTTTTAGAAAAGAAATGAACTAAAAGTTTGATTCGATTGTAATTTCTCTTCAATTATAAGTTTTATCGCTTTTTGATACCAAAATACTGTGAGTTTAGGAATAAGTTTTAGGAGTCGTATAATAAAACTTAGTCTTTGTGTCAAAATAGGAGGTTTTATGTGTCACTGCGACACAAAAATGACACACAAATAGAGTTTAGATCCGGCGCTCAATTATCTCTTATCACATCAGACATTAGTCTTAAATTTAAGAAAAACTAAAAAAGAAAAATGATTTGAAAATTCAACTGAAAAGTAGTAGTAATTTAAGTTTGAAAATAATACCAAAAAAATTTTCAAAAAAATATAGATTTGAAACAATCGATGAAAAGTTTAATTCAGGCATTAGTTTACATTAAACAAACAAAAGGCATCCTTTGAGACAGTAGTGCTCTTCTCTATATAAGTCGGATTAAATAACATTATAATCTTTATAACAAAGAGCGAAAATTGACCTTCCTCATTTATTTTGTTTTGCAATTTCTTTTTAGTTTAATTCAAGTCTTAATGAAATTAAATAATAAGAAAATGTTTTTGACTTAAAGTTTGACACAAAGAAAATAAAGGCATTAATTAAATCAAAATACACTCAGAATTGTTTTTCACATTTTATTATTTGATTTTATTTGTTGGACTTTTTCTCATCTAATATGAGAAATGTTAACAAAGTCTACTGAAAGCACTGCCAGTGAGGAATCAAAATGAATATATAGAATAAAAAAAAGTGTAATATAATAGAGAGGGATATCCAATACATAAACACATTTCGATGACAAGAAGAGCCACAAATAAAAAAGAGATGAGAAGTAAAGATACAATGAATGAGACTTTAGTGATGAGAAGAAACCCAAAATACATTCTTATTTTCTCATAACATCACCACTAACTCATATTTTCAACCAATTAATAAACAAATGAATGAAAACTTGTGTATATATGAGTGAGAGAGGGAGAGAGAGAAAGAGAGAGAGATTACATATAGAAAAAGGGAAATATATGTGATATATCTAACAATAAATAGAGACACAATGGAAGCACTCGGACTGATAGTCCACTATTACTAAAATAAGTGAAACATATCTTCGACACAATCTTAGTGACACTTTTAACAGAAATAACATCCGGTTATTACTATTAGTTTATATGATTTATATGACTGATTCGCAATTCTTTCTCATAAAAACTGATTCGAAAAATATTAAATATAGAAAATAATATTAAGATAAGTTTGTTTTATGTTATATCTTATACTTGTGGTTAGAGAATACAAATATACAAATATTCATTAAAATAAATAATGATTTGTTTCTTAAATGCATTTCAATAATTAATGAGATTTACTTATGATTATACTTTTGTGTGATTTTTAGTTAAAATTGAGTTAATCTTTGAATATATTAAATATAATCGTATATTCACTGAATCTAAAGTATTTGTCAGTGATTTTAAAAATTGATGACTTCATAGTAGAAGTGTGTCCACAACGAGTCTCGATCGGCAATTAGTCCTCCCTTTCGATTGGGTAGACTCTAGAGTCTCGAACGAGTCTCCAATTATTCAAAATATGTGAATAATATTAAACGAATTATTATATTTTATAAGCATTAAAAGCAAATTAAATAAATATTATAATATTTGCTTTTAATTTCATATTTAAATTTAAAAATTAGATTTGAATTAAAATAAATTTAAAAATTTATTTTTGTAACCAATAATTTTGAAATTCAAATCTACTCTTCATTGAGAAATTCTGTAGTGTACTAGGCAATTAATTTTAGCCTCAGGACCCTTTACGACTAGTTAATGAGTGACTCAATTGCTAACTTGAAAAATATAAACCTTAAATTTTAGTATTATATTTCAAATAAATGTTTCGATAAATTTTATCTTTTATTCTTTTTGACAATACATTCAAGAATTTTGAACAATCATTAAATATATCCGCAATATTTAGGACAATAAACTGGATCCTTACTAAGGTATATGCGTTTATGTTATTTATTAAGTTTTATTCGTCACAAAATTGTTTTCAGATAAATATTAAGTTTCACTTTACTATAATATTTATAGTTGCAAAATGACCAAGATATAAACTGTATTTTTAAATATATACATATACTGAAGCCATTTATATACAAATCTTATTTTATGAATAAAATAAGGTTGAGATTGAAAAAAGTGCCATACTCATATTGACACAATGAGTGATTGTCTCTATAATTAAAATATATTTTATATTCACTATAACTGACGCCTACTCTAAGCAAAACTTAATTCGTAATCAAATTTCAGAACTTTAGTTATATTTTTGCATAAATAATATTATAAAATATTTAAATTTCAATTATTTTTTCGAGAAGTTAACGATTATTCAAATAAACCACAAAATTGTTATTCAAATTGAGCTTAAGTTTAAGTCGAGTGCAATACATGTAATTTTGGCACAACTCGTGCACCAAAAACACAGACTTTAATATAAAAAATATCTTTTTTGACACAAATAGAAAAACAATTAAAAATAAATATCTTTTAATTGATTTATTATAAAATTATACTTATCTATGGTATAGTAAAGGTATCTATGGTATACAACGTATAGTAAAGGTTAAATATTAAATATATAAATGAAAATTATAAAATATAGGGTATAATTTTAATATTAACATGGTAATAGTATTTAAGAATGCAAAAAACATCGCTACCAACATCGCTACATTTTCCGCATTTAATTTCTAATTAAAAATTTAATTACTAATCGTTAAAGTGATTCCTGCAAAATATCAAAATATTTAGAAAATGGTGCTAGCTAAATTCCTTATAAATCAAGTTTGCCTTTTAATTACTTTTAGTTTTGTTTTTTTTTTAATTTAATTTATGTAAAATTTAAATATTAAATAACAAATAATTTCGTTAATTAACTCATTTATTCTACAAATGGTTCGACAAATAGTTATATAATTTTTATATAAAAATATTTATTAATATTTGATTCAAATTACTGCTGACTAAGTATTGTTCGATAATGAAAATCATTCGACAATTCTTTAAGTTATATATAATATTATATTATCGTAATGACAACTAATAAATTTGCCATTATTATAAAATTGATCTAGCACATTAAACCCACCAAAATTTATTTATTTAAGATCACATTTCAATAATAAGTAGTTATTAGTACAAAAGTGGTAACTCTTAGGATATAATTGATTGAAACAAAAAACTATAATTTGTATATAAATTTCTTCGTTGACTCTTAAGAGAGAAAGAGTTGAGTTAAAGAAATAAACAATTGTTTAATACCTATACTTAAATAAAAAGAATAGATTGCAGTCAATACTGAAATTATAGTAGAAATGGAGAGAATTCGTGTGAAGTGAAGAATAAAAGTAAAATATTCCGTCCTTTAGATCGTTGTTAAAGACTTATAGCATTAGTGATAAGTTATTTTATGAATTAATTATGAGTTCAGAATAGTTTCAAAGCTTAGCATAAAAGACATGAAAAAAAGGAAAAAGTTTTTTAATTTCGCTAAAATGTTGAGCGAAAGACAATTTTCTTTGGAGACGAGCACTCACTCAATACCTCGACTACTAACACAACTGTTCAATAATGTTAAGGTCATATTGAGATTAATAATCAAAATAATTAAAAGATGAATACAAATGAAAATTTTCTCTCATATAGTCTTATAATTGAATATAAAAATATTATTTATTGGATTTGAAACCTGGAAGTGTGACAGAGGGTCGGACATAACTCTAACATTAAGTTTAAGTAAAGAAATGTCTCAATGAAATTCATTTTTGTACAGTAAATGCAGTTCGATGTCAAACAATGACAGGAATAGAGGGTTGGCTCCGTTTTTCTTACTTAAAACAGCGTTTGTTTGTACTGTAAGACTACTTCACTGGAAATCATGCAAACTGTGATGTAAAGCATAACTCTGTTCGTCAGCAAATTCTGTTCAACTCATCCCAATGTGTTGTTCCATATATTTCTTTATTTTATGTCATCTATTGCTTTAATTTTGTGTTGAGCACACATTTTCTGATTTATATTTATATAATTATGAGAGCCTTTCAATCGATAAGAAAATCCGGTCTCTATTGACCGCTACTGAAATCTAATATTTAAACACAAAGAAAGAGAGAATCCGATTCTCTCCCGAATTAAAGGCACAGATTTGCTCACAAACACAGAGAAAGACAATTCTTTGTCAGAAAACAATTTCAGAATAAGTCCAAGCTCAATCATTTTTATCTAAAATATTTTCCTTCTCTTATATGAATGAGAGAACAAAAATTTAAAAAATTTAATTTTGAAATAAATCTTATCTTTCAATTTAAATAAACTCAACTTTTAAAAACTATTCAAAAGACTGGGTTATATAAATGAACTAGATAATTTAGAAATATATTTAAAAGTATTTCTACTTATTATAATTTAATTAAATATTAATTTTGAAGTATATATTAAATGTACTCTTTTTCTAAAGTAATTAAATGTAATAATAATATGAAGTAATTATTGACTCAAATATTATTTAAAAATAATTATATAAGAAATCAATTGGAAGTGTTATTTAAATATTGATGGCTAACAAAACAAGTAAATGACTTATTTTGGTCTCACTATACAAACATTTCTCAATTTAATTGTGTTTTTGCAAAAGTAGGCAAAAGTAAAGCAATTGGTGAAAATCAATTAAAAGTTTGTGTTCAGCAATTGTGAACACCTTTACAGATGTCTTTCCTCTTTTGTGTTTAGTAATGAGACACGAAAACAAAATACTTTTCTCATTAATGCCAACAAATGATTTTTACTGTAATTATTTTTTCTCTACAAATGATTATATATTTGTTTAGAATTTCTACGAAATAATTAAACTCTTATTTCAATTGATTTTAAATTTTAATTTTGAAGAAATATTATAAACATAACTTTTGAATGACTCTATACTAACAATTGTAAGACTCATTGGAGCTCAAAATCGGTTTAAACAGAATTATCTTTTCTAATCTTAAATTTCAGAGAAATGGATGTTCCAAAGGAACCTATCACCTAGATTAACCTATAAGTCTATCATATATCCTATATATTGTGTCATGGTACATTTACTTCAATGAGATTATATTAAACTTATAATATAGTAATTTATTTTTGAATCAATCAATAATTGAATCAATAAATTGAATCACTGAATGGTCACTGAAGACATGATATTTATTTTCTTTAAAAATTTTAAACTAAAAATATTATTCTAACATTAGTTTCAATATTTTTTTGGCTAAAAATATAAAAAATTCCTTTTGTTTTAAACTTTAAAAGTCATAAAAGAAATAAAAAAATTTATGAAAAACTGAAAAAAGCCTTTCATTACTCAGTTCTTTCATTTTCGAAATGTATTTTTGCTATTCATTCAGGATTTTCAATAACCATCACTGACTTATTAGATCAAAGATTGTCTACAACACCACTATTTAAAGAAATATACAGTTTGTGCTAGATTATGTTCCTTAAATTTTTAATAACATTTTTGGTTAAATTAGTTTAACATTAATTATCTCAATGGAATTAAGTGTTAAATTGATGTTTAAACTTAGCTTGGTTATCTAAATGATAGTTAAGCCAAGTCTTTGAAATCGCATATAGACTGTTTTTAAAAATTTAATTTAAATTTGATCATGTTTGTTTATTTTCATATAACAAACATGATCAAATTTAAATTAAATAATAGTGATCTTGTACTTATATTTGAAATGTTAATGAATTCCATTTAAAAACTTAAAATAAAGTGATTCGACATAAAGTTTGATTCTATGACTTATTATTAATATTACAATAAATATGATAATATTTTCTAATAATTATAATTTCTAGTATTAAATTTTACTCTTTTTTTTGTAAATAATATTTAATAAATTATTGAACGAATTGACCAGGGATTGCCACAGGGGGGTATAGCCCGAATACCCCCCTGTAGCGAAAAGTCGGATACCCCCCCCCCCCCCTCTAGGAGAGAAGAGAAAATTCGAGAAAAAATTACAAAAAAACAAAGTTTTTTACAAAAAATCAAATAAAAAGCTGTAAAATATAGAGTATGTAAAGAAAATGCTTATAAACAACCGATAAGGTAGCAGCAGCTTAAGGAATAACTAGTTAATGGATTTTAATTATGTGTCCTCTATAAGTGCTTATAAGCATTTTCTTTCCATACTGTAAGTAAAATAGTCAAATGACTAATAAAAACCAGTAAAGGCTATCTGGAGGGGTATAAAAGGTATATTTGGGTACCCCCTCCCTAGGCACGAAAAAATTGTAGTTCAAAAATGAAATAAAAAGCATATCCCCCTCTTAACTGGGAGAAAAATTTTTGGTATACTCCCCCCTGTGATTTTGATCCGTGTCCATCCCTGGAATTGACAAAAATTTTTGTCCAAAATTAGTACAAAATTATTCTTTTGTATGAAATAACGGGATATTAAAAGTAACATTTTTTGTTTAATTTATCCCTAATTTTTGTCATTTTTGTAAATTAATAATTATTGATAAAAATCGGAAAAACTTTTTCTCAAACTTAAAGAGTTTTCATTATTTTTTTCTTTTCAAAAGGGAATTGAGGTCTAAATAATTATTAAGTTGTGTTCAGTATTTTCTGGAAAATCTATTGTCCACAATATCCTAACGACAAATATGTCCCAAAACTGCAGTTTTCTTACAATTCTATCCCTTAATGTTGGGAATCAGTGAATTGATTACTCAATTAATCAATTGAAGAACAAACGAAAATCTCGACGTTTTGCTGATTATGTATTTTAATGATATTTACAGAAAATAATTAACTTTCAGTTCTAATCAAATCAATTAATTATTTTCGCTAAAACTTATGTTAATATAAAGTTAATGAAAAGCAAATAAATTGATAAAAATCCTAAACTATTGAGAATTAATAAGAAAAAGATGGGGTAAAAACACGAGAATCTTCTAAAAGAAAAATATTGAGCCGACAATTGATTTTGAGCAAGAATAATTCTATATTTATGAGTTATTTTATGTTCAAGCAATCAATTATTGAAATTTAAAAAAAAATAAAGAGTAAAAACTTTTGAGAAAATGATTGTCGTTTGAATCGAAATCAATAATAATTTTGATATTATTTTTATCGATATTTTAACGAAAATTCTTTGAAATCAAATCATTTGAATTGAAATTTCTTAGATTTTCTCTAAAATATTAGTTCTTCTGAAGTATTTCATCAAATCTTTACTCATTTTATTGAAAAATGGTTTTGACTGAGTTTTGACTCAACCATTAATCTCAAGGCCTTAACGGTTGTCCTTCAGTGATATGCCTTAAAATGATTGCATTTTAGAGATATCGGTAGAAATGACTCTTAAAATCCAGTTTTAGCTTTTATTTACAGTTATTATGGGGACAGTCTATAGTCGTCTTACATCGTTTATAATAAAAAATGTATTTTATGAGTAAAAGCCTATTCTATTATCTCCATTATTACTGATTTATTAACGATTAAATGATCAAAAGTAGAGTCATTTTCGTGTTTTTTATATTTAAGGCATTTTCAGAAATTCTTTAACCTTTAAGAATTTAAAAGAAATAATTGGCAAGACTCTTTTTATGATTCAAAGCACATTTGATATTTGACGTAAACTCTACCCTAAAAAAATTTAAGTAAAATATTAGTTATTAAATCATTTTTGTTGTCACCTTTTTTTATTCAATCCTTCACTCTTTTTGTTAAATCTCATATAATTAGAGCAAGATGAAAAGAATTTATCATTCATGAAATAAACAATAAATATTCTTAAGTTTTCTTAAGAAATAAATCCTTAATTCTTTCATATCTTTACATTTTTTTTAATGTTTTAAAATCATATTTTGTTTTATACTCTTTTAACATATAAATGAAAAACTGTTTCATCAAAAGTAAAAAAAGAGATTTCTTTGTGAGAGTTGAGTGAAATTCGTGAATAAATTTTAGTTATTCTCTTAAATTAAGAGAAAATTAGAATTTAATCTCAAAATAACTGAAAGCAATCGTTTCATCGAAAGAGAAAAATTTTGTTTCAAACAATGTTTTAATTCTTAAACCGAGAACTTATTTTAAGTGCAAAAATCATTGAAACTTGAATTAAGACTTTATTTGAATGAGAATTCATTAAAATAAATTAGATTTGCCTTCAATTTTATCCGCTCTTCTAAAAGATTAAACAAATTAAAACAAATTTCAATCGGATTTTGTGAAACGAAAAATGCATTTTGAATATTTTGAGCCAAATTGTTGTGGAAAACCAAAGTTCTCAGAATCACTTATAGAATAACCAAGATACTCATCAAAAAATTAATTGCATTACAGTTATACTAATTATTATTATTATATGAAACTCTTCTTAATTTAGTCCCAAATAATGAATTAAAGAGATTTTATTTTAATAATTATATTGAATTTAATCCAAAATATGAGAAAAAATTAAGATTTTCTTAAAATTCAGTATAACTTTGAGTCTAAGAAGTAAATCCTAATTATGTAAAGTTGTTTAATAAATGAACTTGATCACATTAAAAATCTTGCGATTTATAAGATTTTGTTAACCAAAAAATTACCTGGTTTAAACTTATTTATTGAGCAATAATTTTACTTAAAGTTTAAACTAAATAATTTTTTTGTGAACACAAATAAGTCATACGAATAACATTTTTTAAAATAAAAATAAGTGAATTATTTGTGTTTCAAATAACAAATTTTTAACCTAGTTCTAAGTTAGTATTATATATTATATTATGTTATATTATTATTGTTATACAGTAGTGTTCAAATCTAACTAGGACAACTTAACAAGCTATATTTCTTAAACTATTTATTGAAATGTAACCAAATTTTGCATGCACATATATTGACTCCCCCCATTGTTAAAAATAAAGTTAGTTTTTTAAATATTAATATTAGGGGGTTCAAAAAGTTTTAAAACTACATTTTTAAAAATTATTTAAAATTGGCTTGATCAATTTTAATTCTGTAAATTGCATATAATAGAGTTTGTCAATACTTTTAAAATGATGCCAAGATCATTAAATTCGGTTAAGAAATAAGAAACTTGTGGTTATTTGAATATCAAAATTTTGAGCTAAAAAACAATTATGATACCCTATGAAAATTTGAACCAGGTAATTCCAAATATTTTTTGCTTTGATTCAATAAAATATTTTATGACAAGCAATTTTGTTGCTAGATACTTTTTGATCAAGGCTGATATAAACTCTCTAGAGGAGATCAAACTTGATGGTAACTTATATGAAAAATACAACTTTTTAAATTATTTTCGAATTTTAAACCCTTATTAATATTTATAAAAAATAAAATTTTATATTTAAAAATGGTGGGAGTTAATGTAAAAATTGAATGAGAATCTAAATAGTTAATTGTTCACTAGAATAGTAAACGGATGGTCACCCTATGAATTAAAACAATTATTGCATTTACACAATAAAATATATTTTTAAAAAAAATTTCATTCAATTTGTACTTGGAAGCTCAAAAAGTAAACATAGCCTTATAACCTTATATAACCAAAATTAAATAATTAAATTCACTTTAGCTAATAAAAATTAGATTTATTTTTTAAGTTTCAAAGTACTGAGGTAATAAAGATTAAACAATATAATAACTTTTATTACATAATACATGTTTGACAAATTTACGGAATTAAAACTTTTTGAATATTATTTTGTGGCATGTGAAACGATTTTATTATGAAGAACTAATTAATTTTCTTCATGGATGACGATAGTGTATTTCGGCATAATCTCTTTGAAGCAAAAAATTTTAAAAATTCTTTAAAAAGATAAATCTAAAAAACTATAACTCATTTAGATATTACTAAATAAGTTTTAGTTAATTAACAACATATTTGTTTGGGTTGTATATAAATGAAAAAAATAAGGCTTCCAAAATAAATTATTATAATTTTTTTTAAGGCTTTTTGTTTGTTTTTTTAAATTTTATTTGATTATATAGGATTTTTATTTTGAATAAAATTATAATTTTAATTGAAAATAATTTGGTATTAATTGATATTTAGCCTACTATATAATTATAATTTAAAAGGATTAAAGGAATTCGATCTCAATAAAATTTTTGGTATTATATTTTTAGTGAAAATTTAGTATAAATTCATTACTGATAGATATGTGAGATATGGAATGAACCGATTTGGAATGAAGTGCGACCCACACATTTGTGCCCTCTATGAATATACTGGAACACTGTGAGTGAGCTTCGATGAGTATTAAAACTAAGGCAATTTACGCAAAGAATGAAGATTTTTGAGAAGTTGTGGTGTGGTCTTTAGCTACCGATGACTTGAGCTGAAGATTTAGTCAAAAGACAATCTTATGATTTAGAGTTATTTATAATTTTAATAATTTTATTTTTTTTAAATTATCTTAAAATTTGAATATTTTCCAAATATTTTTATAATTTTATTGTATTTTTATTAAATTTTTGTTAGTTTTTATAATAAATTTTAAAAAAAATATAAAAGAAATAAATATTTGTAATTATGGCTCAATAACTTATATATAGAATAAAATTATTTACACCTAAAAAAATTCAAAAACAAGAAATTACCAAGTTAAATATTCCTTTATATCCCATTTTGTGAAAGCGTAATCCAAACTTTCAGCTTTTTTTCAGATCTCTCGACTTAAATAAGAGTTCGATGTAAATAATTTATAACTAGCAGACAAAAATTAAATTAGGTGTTACAGTAAAAGCTGTGTGTTATGTGTCTGTGTGTTATGAATATCTGTGTCCTATGAACAAAAACTGATAGATTGGTT